>CAUYNB010040922.1:0-271960 GCA_963574225.1 Lagothrix lagotricha
GAGAGAGAACGGGAATCTTGCTCTATTGCCCAGGCTAGAATGCAGTCTAAAAATGGGTACTGAAAAGCTCTTTTATACTAATAATTGTGTTATACAGTGGAGACAAGAAGGAATAAGGGAGGAAAATAACAAACAGCCAACCAATATTTTATTTAAACCTATGAAATGCTATGGCATGAGCTATTCTTTCAGCCCAGAATCCATACCCTGTACTCTGGTGGAGAAAAGGGAAAGTGAAGAGCTTATCAGGTCATAAGGGTACTTTGACTTGAAGGGCCAGAGTCATGATTAGATAACTCCTAAAAATGAAAGGAGCAAACTCCTAAAATACAGAATACAAGACAATATCTTCTCTCTCCTTCCACCCTCACTCTCAGCTGCTGACTCTCCTATTTCGTGAAGAAATGGAAGTAACCATTTCCAGTTACTGGAAATTTCCAGTGCTGCTATTACTACAACTCCCAGCCTACCTGTATCTGTACCTATGTTCTCTGCCTGCCTTCCTGTTAGTGTAAGGGGTCTCTACCCCAGTCCAAGATGTGGCCTTTATTACTGAACTAGATCTTATCTGTGCTCACCTACTTTGGGACATCTCTCCAGCAAATGCTCCCACTCTCGCCGGAACATCATTTTTACCTTCTGACAAATCGTTCACATCAGCATACAAGCATGCTCTATTTTCACCTTTAAAAAAAATGAAGGCTGCGCGCAGTGGCTCATGCCTGTCATCCCAGCACTTTGGGAGGCCGAGGCGGGCAGATCACGAAGTCAGGAGATTAAGACCATCCTGGCCAACATGGTGAAACCTCATCTCTACTAAAATACAAAAAATTAGCTGGGCGTGGTGGTGCATGCCTGTAGTTCCAGCTACTCGGGAGGCTGAGGCAGGGGAATTGCTTGAACACAGGAGGCAGAGGTTGCAATGGGCCGAGGTCACACCACTGCATTCCAGCCTGGCAACAGAGCAAGACTCGGTCTCAAAAATAAAGATTAAAAAAAAAAAACTTGACCCTACACCCTATTCCACTTTCTGCTTCATTTCTCTACTTCATTTTATAGCAAAGTTCCTTAGAAGAGTCATCTATAGCACTGTCTCCAATTCTTTCATTCGCTATTTCATCCACTCCTCAAGCCTTTTGTTCCCACCACTTCACCAAAACAACTTACCAAGTTTCACTGTGATCTCCATGTAACTAAATCCAGTGGTCAGGTCTCCAAGCTAATCTTACTTGATTTATCAGCCTCATTTGATACAGCTGATTATTCCTTCCTCCTTGAAACGTTGCTTCTAGAACCATACACTACCCTTAGGAGTTCAAAGATAAATATAATCCTTGGCCTAGGTTTGTGGGGAAGACTTGGGCAACAGGCAAGGGCTTCTGTACCTCCGGATGCTCACATAACTTTGTTTATGGCAATACTTCCTAGACTTTTTCATGTCATGGTACACATAGAAAATGGTAATATTTTCCCAGTACTCTGGAATAACAAGACAATACTGCTCCCAACAGAAGGGGACCCACCTAGCCAACCCCACAGCTGTGGCACGGGTGGACATTGTATGCATTAAATGGGTCCAGTTTATGCCTTCGTGTAAAGCAATTCCACCTATTTTCCTTTCCTATAACAATACAGTAATTTAATGTCTCAGTAACAGACCTCTCTGTCACCTGAATTTGGTCTAAAAGCTCAGCTTTATTCTTACATTTTCTTTTCCTTAGAGCTGTAAAGATGAACCCTTTCAGTTCGAGGACTACGTATATCTCTCTTATATGCCCCACAGCAGCTAGCACAACAGCAAACACCAAGTATGTTCTCAAGAACATGGCACGTTGAAATCCTGCTCTGGATACTATTGCTTCAGAGATACTAAGAAGTTAATCAGCACCTTATCTTCAGTCAGCATTTTGATCCTACCAATCAAAAGGAGTTAGATATAGCTGACTTTAAAATATTCACCAAAAACTGCAAGTCCAGCACCTCCCTTATTCGCTCACACATTCCTTCCCTGGAAGTCCTTCCTCATATCTAACACAGTGGTACCCCATGTGCCTTAAGCCTACTTTGTCTCGATTTGTCCTTGAAAAGGAAGGAGGGAAAGAGCCAGTCATCAATATTCTACAGAACAGTATGAGGGGTTATCATGATGTCCCAATGTCATTGGATTGTAGATGCCATTAATGTTTTCCATTGTAGTTGCTATAGAAACAAGAGTAGCAAAGACAGGTTCAGGCATAAAGCTTCTCAGGAAAAAAAAGGTGTTTCAGAAAAGCAAGGCCTAAGCTCACCTTAGGAAAAGCCTCAAAAGTTGGCAAGGCCACTTGACAAGAAAAGGAATTCATCTGGAACACAGGGTTACCTTCTCTGATTTTTATGTTGCTTTGCTTCATTTGTAATGTAATGACAGCAAAGAACAAGAAATAATCGGCCAAGGTTAGAAACACAGAGGATTTTATTTCTGTGGGAGTCTTTGTCTTACATAGCGGTAGAAAATAAACCTGGGATGATTACTGCTCTCTCTTAATGCGGGTACCCTAAAAGTAAACATAATCTAGATGGTGGGGTGAAAAATGGGAACTTGGAAAGTCTTGAGTAATCAGAGAAGAGCTCAAAAGGATCCACACTCCCAGATAACCACTTATACTTCATTTGCTTTTGCAACTTCCCTAAAAAATGAGTTACCCCTTCATAAACACAATCAGTGATTGAAGAAGTTTATTGTGGAAAATATTCATGCTGGAAACTCAGTTTTCATACTCAACTATCATCTAAAAAAAGAAATCAGTCCATCAGCCATGGAACCTACCTTATGTCCCAAAGCCCTTTGTGGAAAGATCTGTCCAGCAGCCCAGGAATCGGGAAAAATCATTCTCCCAGAAAGTGAGGCAGGAAAAAAATGGGAAAAAGGGAAGGCAGAAAAACTCTAAAGGCTAGTTGTATTAATTTCAAACAGGAGAAATTTATTTTAACTCAAATGATTTTTGGAAGGCAGAGGGGGTTTCAGATGTTACTG
The DNA here is from genome assembly GCA_963574225.1 of Lagothrix lagotricha. Classification (NCBI taxonomy): domain Eukaryota; kingdom Metazoa; phylum Chordata; class Mammalia; order Primates; family Atelidae; genus Lagothrix; species Lagothrix lagotricha. The sequence goes on from CAUYNB010040922.1 coordinate 3,014, forward strand.
CACATTGCAGTTGGAAAATTCCAATTTAACAGCCCCTTTGTGAGCGATCACTCCCCTTTTCTAGGAACTTAGGAAATCATTCTCAACCTTGCAACTTCAAATATGGTACATGGATCAGTAGCATCAAGAATACTCAGGAGCTTTTCAGAAATGTGGAATTGTGAAATATGGCCAAGATGGCAGATGAGAAGCAGCTTCAGTCCACAGCACTCATGGAGAGGAGTGAAAGGTGTAAGCAAATACACACATTCAACTGAAATATCCAGGTTCTTGCATTGGGACTGATTAGGCAAAAGACCCACAGTAAACAAAGAAAAGCAGAGTGGGGCGACGGCCCACCTGGGAGAAGCACAGAGCCAAAGGAACCCAACTCCAGCCAATGGCAGCAGTGAGTGATTGTGCAACCCCACCCAGGAAACCACACTTCTACCAGAGATCTTTGCAGCCTGTGAAACAGGAGACCCTCTTTTGAGCCCATGCCACCAGGGCCTTAGGTCCAACACGCAGAGATGTGTGGAGTCTCAGCAGAGAATACTATAAACAGCTCTATGCATATAAACTAGATAATCTAGAAGAAATTAATAAATTGCTGAACACATACACCATCCCAAGCCTGAACCAAGAAGAAACTGAATCCCTGAATAGACCAATAATGAGTTCTGAAATTGAGGCAATAATCAAAAAAAGAAAACCCAGGACCAGACGGATTTACAGCAGAATTCTACCAGAGGTACAAAGAAGAGCTGGTACCACTCCTACTGAAACGATGTGAAAAAGTTGAAAAGGAGGTACTCCTCCCTGTTTCTATGTAGCCAGCATCATCCTGATACCAAAGCCTGGCAGAGAAACAACAAAAAAAGAAAACTTCAGGCCAACATCTTTGATGAACGTTGATGCAAAAATCCTCAATAAAATATTGGCAAACGAAATCCAGCAGCACATCAAAAACTTAGCCACCACGATCAAGCTGGCTTCACCCCTGGGATGCAAGGTTGGTTCATCATATGCAAATCAATAAATGTACTTCATCACATAAACAGAACTAAAGACAAAAACACATGATTATCTCCACAGATGCAGAAAAGGCCTTTGATAAAATTTAACATCCCTTCATGTTAAAAACTCTTGAATAAACTAGGTATTGAAAAAAACATACCTCAAAATAGTAGAAGCCACATGTGACAGATTTACAGCCACTATCATACCCAACAGATAAAAACCGGAAGCATTCCCCATGAAAACCAGCACAAGACACGGATACCCTCTCTCACCACTCCTATTCAACATAGCTCCTATATTAAGCACTAAATATGGAAAGGAAAACCCATTACCAGACACTACAAAAACACACTGAAGTACACAGACCAGTGACATTATGAAGTAACCACATAAAAAAAGTCTGCAAAATAACTAGCTAGCATCATGATGACAGGATCAAATTCACACATAAGCATACCAACCTTAAATGTAAATAGGCTAAATGCTCCAATCAAAAGACACAAAATGTCAAGCTGGAGGAAAATTTCCCAAGCAAATGGAAAACAGAAAAAAGTAGGGGTTGCAATCCTAGTTTTTGACAAAACAGATTTTAAACCAACAAAGATCAAAAAGACAAAGAAGGGTATTACATAATGGTAAAGGGTTCAATTCAAGAAAAAGAGCTATCCTAAATATATATGCACCCAATACAGGAGCACCCAGATTCATAAAACAAGTTCTTAGAGATGTACAAACAGACTCAGACTCCCACACAATAATAGTGGGAGACTTTAACACCCCTCTGACAAGAGTATTGAGAGAGAAAATTAACAAAGATATTCAGGACCTGAATTCAGTTCTAAATCAAGCAGACCTGATAGATGATATTTACAGAACTCTCCACCCCAAAACAACAGAATAAGCATTCTTCTCATCACCACACAGAACTTACTCTAAAACTGATTACATATCAGAAGTAAAACACTCCTCAGCAAATACAAAAGAACTGAAATCATAACAGTCTCTCAGACCACAGCACAATGAAATTAGAACTCAAGATTGAGAAATTCGCTCACAACCACACAACTACATGGAAATTGAGCAACCTACTCCTGAATGACTCTTGGGCAAATAATGAAATTAAGACAGAAATCAAAAAGTTCTTTGAAACTAATGAAACAAAGAGACAAAGTACCAGAATGTCTGGGATGTGGCTAAAGCAATGTTATGAGGGAAATTTATAGCACTAAATGCCCATATCAAAAAGCTAGAAAGATCTCAAGTCAAAAACCTAACATCACAACAACAGCAACAAAAACTAGAGAATCAAGAGCAAGTTCCAAAGCTAGAAGATGGCAAGAAATAACTAAGATCAGAGCTGAACTGAAGGAGACAGAGACAAGAAAAACACTTTAAAAAACAAATCTAGGAGCCCTCCAGCCTGGGCAACAGAGCAAAACACTGTCTCAAAAAAATAAATAAATAAAAATAAATAAATAAAATGTGGGAGGATCCCTTGAGCCCAAGAGGTTGAGGTTGCAGTGAACTATGATCACAACACTGCAATCCAGCATTAGCACCATGAATCACCTAAAAGAGCCAGTTTGTGGTCGTGAAAATATTGCCTTATTATCTCACCTTATCCCTTAATAGCCATGCCTCAGGCTCATTCCTACCAGGGAAAGAGTCATTTTGATGCTATTGCTGCTGGATTGCTACTTTGTAGTGAACATTCCCGTGTCAGGCCCTGGCTAAATACAACGTGGATTATCTCATTTACCTGTGTAACAAACCTGCACCTCCTGCGCATGTATCCCTGAACTTATGATAAAAGTTGGGGAAAAAACCTTTAATACTTAAATACTTAAAATACTTTAATACTTAATCCTACAAGGTAAAGACTCTTTTTATCCCCACTTCAAAGTTTAAAATCTGACACTCAGGTTACGTAATGTGCCCAAAGTCATACAGTAAGTTGGAGCTATATGTGGTGATCTACACCCTTAGTCCCAGCTACTTGGGAGGCCGAGGCAGGAGGATGACTTGAGGCCAGGGGTTCCAGCTTCAGTAAACTATGATGGAGACACTGTCCTTCAGCCTAGGTGATAGAGCAAGACATTGTTTCTAATTAATTAATTAATGTCATACAGTAAATAATGGAACTAGGTTTTGAATCTGAGGCTGACCAATGCCAAATTGTTATATGATTGTGAGGTGATATTACCACTGTAAATTATTTTCTTTTCCCTTTTAGCAAAGAGCTTATTCCGTTTATCAAAGAGACAGAAATTTATTTTTATTTTAAGGGATTGGGTCACATGATTGTAGGGGCTGGCAAGTCTGAAATGTGTAGGCAAGCTGGAAAATCCAGCAGGAATTGATGTGCTGTCTTGAATTCTAAGGCAATTTGGTGACAGAACTCCTTTCTCTTTTCATTTGGCACCTCAGCCTTCCCTTAAGGCCTTCAGATGACTGAATGAGGTCTGCCCACATTATGGTGGGTAATTTTCTTTACTTAAACTCTACTGATTTCAGTAGGAATCATATCTGAAAACACCTTCACAGCAATATCTAGACTGGTGTTTGACAAAACAACTGGGTACCGTAGCCTAGTCAAGTGGACACATAAAATTAACCATCACACTATTGATTTAAAAAAAATTATAGGAGGTCATTGTTTTGGACTAAGCTCTTGAACCAGGCTCCAACAAACCAGAATAAAAATAAAAATGGAGCCACCCATGCTAAAGTTCCAAGTTACCAAACCTAAACCAAGCTGTGATGTGACCTGAGAAATCAGGAGAGAAAGAGCCAGTTTCCCAAACAGGCCACTAGAAATCTTCAATCAGCATGATAAGGGAGTCTCTGCGCTTTAATTCTCACACACACACACACACACACACACACACACACACACACACAGCCTGAAGTAACCTAATATTAACTAGCCAGTTAGTGTCTGCTGTTCTGTCTAGAAGTACACTACTTGTTCTTTTCTTCTGCTTTCTTCAGGCCTTCTCTGCCTATAAAGCCAAATTCTTCAGCTTAGCTCATCAGAACATTTATTTCACGGAATGAAAAATTGCCTGGTTCTAGAATCACAAATAAAGCCAACTGAGATCTTACATTTGTTTTAATTTTGTTTTTTTGACACAATATAACATGCATAGTCATAGAAATGTAGGTATGTTAGTTCCCATAGTCCAATTTCCCTTTTTTTGTTTTGTTTTTTGAGACAGGGTCTCGCTTTGTCACCCAGGCTGGAGTGCAGTGGTGAGTTCTCGACTCATGCCTCAGCCTCCCAAATAACTAGGTTTACAGGTGCACACCACCCTACCCAATTAATTTTTGCATTTTTAGTAGACATGGGGTTTTGCCATGTTGGCCAGGCTGGTCTCGAACTCCTGACCTCAGGTGATCCACCCACCTTGGCCTCCCAAAGTGCTGGGATTATAGGCATGAGCCACCACGCCCAGCCTCCATTTTTTAAATGAGGAAACAGATGAAAAAGAAGTACCCAGGTTATACATGTGTTCAAAGGAATATGTACACATCTGAATTCCCAGAACCTTCTGTAAATTGCTTACGATCTAATAAAATTAAGTGAAAAAATTAAATCCTTCCAAAACACCATGTATTCCTATTTTGAAGAATTGATTAGAAAAACTTGGCAAGCGGTTAGATCATTTTACTACTTCTCTCCAGACTAATGCTCCCTCACACCTGGATGTGGGGACTACCTTCAGAGCATATGAGGAGTCTGGAATTAGCCAACATAGCTCTCCCAGAAAGCTGACTCTTCTCTCAGGTCCTCTCCTGCCCCTCCTTCTCCAACCAGCCTCTCCAGTTTCACCTTTCACTTCTCAGGTTTCTTTGGCTCCAGCTATGTTCCTTCCATTCCTCCTCTTTTGCCTCTGAGCTTACAAACAAGCTCTTCCCTTCCCTGTCTGAAACATTCTGGCACTACCACCCCCAGCCTCCACCCACCTTTTGTCTTGCAATGGCTGATTCATTCTTCAAGTCTCAACTCTTAGATCTCTTCCTCAGGATGCTTCCCATGTCCACTCAGTGAGGTTGGAGGTCCTTCATGGTGCCCCTATGACATGCTGCACCCCTGCTCTTTCTATCTGCTTATTTACTTACATTCCCAACTAGTGTCTTAAGAGCAGAGACATTGGCCTGTTCCATGGTATCCTCAGCACTAGAGTCTGTCACATAAACATTCAAATAATTAAGGGGTAGGGGGCAGGAGAAGAAGGAAGAAAAGAAGGAATAAAGAAGAAAGGAATTTCCACAGGCCCTTTTTTGCACTGTGTGGCTTAGATCTCACCACTGGAAGACAATCTGTGATGGCATTTGCCCAGAGAATTGTCCAGTGTAGAGTAACTTCGGTCTTTTCAAATGCTGGGGAATCTCTACCCAATGACCTGACAACCTTAGAATTTGCTTCGACAAGTTCAAGAGTGTTGATAACACTGAGGAGTTACAGGTATAAGGTAACAAATGGTAGCAACAGGAATGAAGAGGGACCAATAAGAGGAGTATTCAGAGGTCAGTTAGTCTGCATGTGTTTGGGAGGTGAAGAAGCATGCAAGATCGGGAACATGGGAGAATCTGGTTTCCCGTACAAGACAGTATCACCAACTCAATTCCATATTGAATTTGAAGTGTTATGAAAACACTCAAAATTAAGCTGAAAATTAAAGCAAAGCCAAGAAAACTGTAGCCCTTCACAAATTTGTCATCTTTGTGTCAGTTACTGTTATGAAAAAAGTGTCAACCCTGGCCATAGGCAGACCAGGTATTGCCTACATGGAGTATTTTAAGGGTCATCAGAAAGATTTTCTTCCCTTTACTGCCCATTATCATGTCAAGGTGGTATTCGTTATATATCATCAAGTACATGTTGTATGCACATATATCTCTAGAAGGACAAATAAACAGTAGCAGTGGTTACCTCTGAAAAGGGGGGCTTGAAAGCTTCGCAGTCAGTGGTGGGAAGGAGACCTAATTTCTACCATTTACCCTTTGGTACCCACTGAAATCTTTATCATATACACAGATTTTTTTAATCTACAAAAGGAAAATTTCCTTTTAGGTTGCTTTTTGTTTTGTTTTGTTTTGTTTTGTTTTGTTTGAGACAGATTCTTGCTCTGTCACTTAGGCTGGAGTGCAGTGATACAATCTCAGCTCACTGCAACTTCCACCTCCTGGGTTCAGACTATGCTCCAGCCTCACCCACCCGAGTAGCTGGGATTACAGGTGCAAACCACCTTGCCCAGCTAATTTTTGTACTTTTAGTAGAGACGGGGTTTCACCATGTTGACCAGGATGGTGTTGATCTCTTGACCGCGTGATCCACCCACCTCACCTCCCAAATTGCTGGGATTACACGCGTAAGCCACTGCGCCGAGCCTCCTTTTAGTTTTAAAAGTTAAAATTTGTCAACAGCGGGTTAATTAGAGTACATCTATTAAGTGAAATAATGTACAGTCATTACAATGAAAGTGATAGCACTAGATGTACTGATATAAAAGCTGTCTGTGATGATTCATTTGTTGTTGTTGTTGTTGTTTTTGAGACAGAGTCTCACTCTGTCGCCTGGCGCCAGGCTGGAGTGCAGTGGCACAATCTCGGCTCACTGCAACATCCGCCTCCTGGGTTCAAGCAATTCTCCTGCCTCAGCCTCCCAAGTAGCTGGGACTACAGGTGCATGCCACCACGCCCAGCTAATTTTTGTATTTTTAGTAGAGACAGGGTTTCACCATGTTGGCCTAGATGGTCTCGATCTCTTGACCTTGTGATCCGCCGAGCTCATGATCTGCCCGCCTCAGCCTCCCAAAGTGCTGGGATTACAGGCCAGGCGTGAGCCACTGCGCCCAGCCGATGATTCATTTGTTAAGTAAAAAGCAAAATTCAAATTGTAAATAGTAAAAGGCACCCATTTAAACTATGTATTAGTATGTGCATAGGGTAAATTGTATTTAAATATTTATTAGTGTATGCCTAGGAAAAATGCCAAAATATACACTAATCTGTTAGCACTGATTACCTCTGCAAGATGGAATTAGAGGAGACTTTTGCTTTCTAAGTTTTACATTTTGACATTGTTGGAACTTTTATGAGGAATATATTACTCTGTAATCAGAAAAAATGATAACCTAAAACAATTCTATGATATTACAAATAGTCCAAGAACAAAGGGAAGGTCCTTATCTTCAGCAACCGGGGCAAATGTAAAATCCCCTAGATGACAACCAGGTTTGCACTTGGACTTTGTGTATTAGGGCAGGGAGAGGTGGTATAACATGGTCCTGGCTCACAACAGCACCTCAGTAATGTTTAATAATCGAGACTGAGACTGTAGAATAGATACCACTTTTTCCCCAGCTTAGGTATTTATCATCAGGATGTTAAAAAAAATAGTGTTTCTGCCCTTACCGTCATCGCAATCTAAGGTGATTCAACATCTCTGCTTTCCCCTCTTTGCTGCTTCTCAACGATCCATTTTTTTTCCCCTTTCCTTCACCCTTGTCTTCCCAGCCCTTTTAAAAATTGCCACAAGAGGGCAGCAGCCTCATGCATAAGAGGGGCACTCAAGACATGGGTTAACTATAAAAAGCAACAGGATGCCATTATAAAAAGGTGATCAAACTTTAGAGATTTCAGCATCTTGCTCTGCATATGTGTGCAGACACGTTTAATATTCTCTTAGAAACTAAACAATGGATGCACAAGAAAGGCATACTGGTGTGTGGAGCTAATATGTTTCCCTCTCTTCCAGACGCTGGCCAAGAAGAGCTGAAATAGAAAACAGCCTAGAACCTAAGACAATTCTAATGTAAAATTTTTGCACCAGGATGGAAGGGGACTCTTACCACAATGCAACCACCGTCAATGGCACCCCAGTAAATCACCAGCCCTTGGAACGCCACAGGTTGTGGGAAGTCATCACCATTGCGGCTGTGACTGCTGTGGTAAGCCTGATCACCATTGTGGGCAATGTCTTGGTCATGATCTCCTTCAAAGTCAACAGCCAGCTCAAGACAGTGAACAACTATTACCTGCTCAGCTTAGCCTGTGCAGATCTCATCATTGGGATCTTCTCCATGAACCTCTACACCACCTACATCCTCATGGGACGCTGGGCTCTCGGGAGTCTGGCTTGTGACCTTTGGCTTGCACTGGACTACGTGGCCAGCAATGCTTCTGTCATGAACCTTCTGGTGATCAGTTTTGACCGTTACTTTTCCATCACAAGACCCTTGACGTATCGGGCCAAGCGTACTCCAAAAAGGGCTGGCGTCATGATTGGCTTGGCCTGGCTGATCTCCTTCATCCTCTGGGCCCCAGCAATCCTCTGCTGGCAGTACCTGGTTGGGAAGCGGACAGTTCCACCTGATGAGTGCCAGATCCAGTTTCTCTCTGAGCCCACCATCACTTTTGGCACTGCCATTGCTGCCTTCTACATCCCTGTTTCTGTCATGACCATCCTCTACTGCCGAATCTACCGGGAAACACAAAAGCGAACCAAGGACCTGGCTGACCTCCAGGGTTCTGACTCTGTGACCAAAGTCGAGAAGAGAAAGCCAGCTCATAGGGCTTTGTTCAGATCCTGCTTTCGCTGTCCTCGACCCACCCTGGTCCAGAGGGAAAGGAACCAGGCCTCCTGGTCATCCTCCCACAGGAGCACCTCCATCACCGGGAAGCCATCCCAAGCCACTGGCCCAAGCACCGACTGGGCCAAAGCCGAGCAGCTCACCACCTGTAGCAGCTACCCTTCCTCAGAGGATGAGGATAAGCCTGCCACTGACCCTGTCCTCCAAGTGGTCTACAAGAGTCAGGGCAAGGAAAGCCCAGGGGAAGAGTTCAGTGCTGAAGAGGCCGAGGGAACTTTTGTGAAAGGTCAAACTGATAAAAATGACTGTGACTCCCCAAACTACTTTCTCTCTCCAGCACCTGCTCATAGACCCAAGAGTCAGAAATGTATGGCCTATAAGTTCCAATTGGTAGTAAAAGCTGATGGGACCCAGGAGACCAACAATGGCTGTCACAAGGTGAAAATCATGCCCTGCTCCTTCCCAGTGGCCAAGGAACCTTCAACGAAAGGCCTCAGTCCCAATCTCAGCCACCAAATGACCAAACGAAAGAGAATGGTCCTAGTCAAAGAGAGGAAAGCAGCCCAGACACTGAGTGCCATTCTCCTGGCCTTCATCATCACATGGACCCCCTATAACATCATGGTCCTGGTTTCTACCTTCTGTGACAAATGTGTCCCAGTTACCCTGTGGCACTTGGGCTACTGGTTGTGCTATGTCAATAGCACTGTCAACCCCATCTGCTATGCCCTCTGCAACAGAACCTTCAGGAAGACCTTTAAGATGCTGCTTCTCTGCCGATGGAAAAAGAAAAAAGTGGAAGAGAAGCTGTACTGGCAGGGGAACAGCAAGCTACCCTGAAAAGTTCACAGCTTATCTCAAAAGAGCAATGACCACAGTCAACATCCTCTGAGAATGAGCAAGCTAATTCTGGTTTGTATATTTTCAAAAAGAAGACATCTCATTTTGAGTCCTTCAGGATTTTTGTAAAGGCTCAAGGTCTGTTGCTAAAAGGAAGGGATCACAGCTGCAGCAACTGCTGTCATATTAAATGACTCTTGCCTATGACCAAGGCCACCTGATGCCACTGGAGTTTGCCAATGAAGTAAAGAGATAGGCTCATGGCCCTTCACAGGGGAAAGCACACTTGGTAACAATGAAGAGTGACTCAGGGAACTTTTGTCCCTTCTGTGGGGAACAGCAGGGACCAGGTGGAAACCTTTTCCTGTGGAAACCTATCATAGAACTTTGTGCAATATGTATGTGTCTGTGAAGCTGTCTTGTGCCAGTGAGAACCAGGAGAATGTACATCAGTGTCACTTGTTAACAAGACTGATATTCAACTGGCTTCTAAGAATATCTTCATAAACTGATCACTATCTATTATGCAGCTATTATGTGGTCTGTACTGTGGTTTGTTTTCCTGTCCCTACATCTGAGTGAAGGTCTTGCTCTTCCCTTTCATATCCAATGTCAATTCCTCATACTTACTGAATTCATGGTGATCTCCAGGAAACCATCCTTTCTCTCAGAATCCAGGATCTGGAAGGACTGAAACCTGGTCATACCCAGTGCTTTAAAGGGGCCACTATTCTGCTAATACAGATGGATCAAGTCTCCACAGTCATTTTAGTTTTTGCTGGTGGAAATTTTTTCTTTTATCTAAACAAATATTGTGCATTCTATTTTGTGCCCATTTGAACCCACTTATTTATGTATGCTCTGTTCTTAGGAAGACTAATTGTGTAAGAGCCCTTCACTGGCTGAAGATTTTCTCCAGGCTATGGAATTAAGATTCTTACACTGTTTTCAGAGATCTTGCTTTCTAATCTCTTCACAGGACAAACCTGAGCAAAATGTGGAAAACAAATTTGCTTTTGAACTTCTTCCAGAGCCCTTTTGCAGCCTCCAATTTCCCTTGTTCAGTTCCCCAATTCACACCAATATACAAGCAGGTCACTGTGCTGCCTCCAAGCAGAGGGTTGCATGGTGGGATGGAAGTGGTAAGACTTTCTTTTTTTATAGCTCCTTCAAATCAGGGCCTAAAAATGACTTATTTCTTTCTTTCCAAATTCAGTCAAAAATGAGAAGGCCAGAAAAGCACACTTGAGGGTGCATTGAAGCTAAAAATAATCTGAAAGCTTCATTTTTAAAAACCAAGTGTAGGTCATAGTAATGCGTAAAAATAAAAGTTAACATGCATTAGAGCATGAGGTTTATTAAAAACCACATTTAATTGAAATCTCTAAGTGTACATAAACGAACTGAATCAAAGGACCTTTGTGGACAAAAGTCCACAAAGAAGTAGTAGTGTGGTACACAACAAGGATTTTAAAGATGAAGCACTCCTGTCAGACATTATTTAACCTGTTGGTTACATCTGCAGCTGGATTTAAAGACTGCCAGACTTCATGTGTCTCAGTGTAGGCCAGGTCCTTTTCATTCTCATTTGCTAAGAGGATGGAAAAATAGCTGATTTAGTTGTCCTGGGAATTAGATCTGTACCTGAGTATGGGAGAACTTACCACTGAAGGGCATAATCAGCCTCTCACAGGATGTCCCAAGGAGGCTTCAGGGTAGTAGAAACTCGGGCAGGACAGGACTGGTTCCCCTACAGGAACTTGACATTGACATGAAACATCTTGGAAGCAGTGTATCTGCTGAGCCTTTGTAAAGGGCAGGTTAACACTTGCCAGGAATTTGGTGGGAATAGTAATTGGCTCAGTTCTCCAGCACAGAGGCTTTCAGGCCTATGTGATGCCAACTGGGTGTGACTTCATGAGCAAACCTGCTCCACCAGCTCCAAATAAATAGCTGAGTCTTTTCGTTTAAGACTTTGATTCCTGACAAAGATGAAAATCCCTTTATAGGCTTCTGATAGGCTTCTAAGCCCATGTTGGGCATTCATCATTCACAGCTGAGAGTGAAACAAGCTAATTTAAACAAAAGAACACAAACCAGGAAAGGATGCCACTGAGGGCACTCTTTGCACATTCCACTCTTGCTTAAGACTTGGCCTTTTTTGTTCATTTTTTGTGAAATTGATTAAGAAGCCTATTACTGGGTGTGGGGGCTCACACCTGTGGTCCCAGCACTTTGGGAGGCTGAGGCAGGAGGATTGCTTGAGCCTAGGGGCCCAAGACCAGCCTGGGCAACACAGCAAGACCCCATCTCTTCAAAAAAAAAATTTAAACAGCTGGGCATTAGCAGGACATGGTGGTGTGTGCCTGCTGACCCAGGTACTTCAGAGGTTGAAGCAGGAGGATTGCATGAGCCCAGGAGTTAAAGGTTGCAGTGAGCTATGATCATATGATCATACCACAGCACTCCAGTCTGGGTGATAGAGCAAGACCCTGCCTCAAAAAATAGAAAGAGAGAGAGAGAGAGAGAGAGAGAGAAAGAGAGAGAGAGAGAAAGAACGAGAGAGAGAGAGAGAGAGAGAGAGGTTGATGCTTCCTTCTTGGCTTTGGAAAGCAGCCAGTTTTGCAAACTACCTATGCCCCTTGACATAGACAAAAAATACCCCAACCTACTAGGGACAACTAGACTTCTGTAGAATATGGGCTTTAATGGGGTCCTCAGAATGAACAGACCCAATTGTAAACTACAGGGACCCGGTGGGTGGGTGGGAGGCACATGGCCTGACTTGAGATCTTAGGCCTTCTGTGCCCCCAGTCTTCCAGGCTTTGTCTATGGTAAACTGTGTACAACTTTGGCTAGTTACCTACTGGATGCTGTTACATTGTTATCATTGTAATTTGTTTCTCCATGGCTCTGAATTTGATGGTTTGTCAGGGAATCTGTTTTCCATTCAATTTTTGGTTAAACAAAGCATTGTGTCAATATACGCGGACTTTGCTTTGCTCCTTTGGTGAATGTCCTTTGAAGACAATGCTGATGCCAGCTCTTTGTAATTGTGAAATCTGTACCCCAACCTCTGGATTACTATCTCTGGGTTGTCTACTGTAAATGCTGGAATTACAGCAAAGGATATGGGGACTGGGCTGCTTTTCTGTATTGTACTAGCACTATTCTAGATATTAAAGAAATTTATCCACAGAGCAGTCCAATGCAGAGCGTTTAAATAAGAAAATGGCTTCAGTGTAGCTTGTTAGATCCATCTATATTGGAGTTCCCACACACCTTTCCATGGCCTGGCCTTTCAAGGTTGGAATTGATACACAATATGGGTACATGTCCTTCTTGCTACCTTTTGTGATTCCCCTCTTCCTCTAAGTTACCAATGACCAAATTAAGATTAAATAATAATGACAAGAGATCTGTGAGTAAAATGCTTCCCCTTCCCTCTGGGACAAGGGAGGTGGGGCAGACCTCAAACCACCGTCCTTTACCAGGTAGAGACTACACCGAAAGGAGCAGCAGCATTTCCTCTTAAACGACTTAAAGAGTTGGTGCCCCAGTCACTTCATTCCCATTTAAGTGATACTAATTTCCATCTCCCCCAGGTCATTTTACTGGTAAAGTTCAAGTTTATGTAACGTCTGTTTTTTGGAGATATTTTTGAGATGGAGTCTTCCTCTGTTGCCCAGGCTGGAGTGCAGTGGTACGATCTCGGCTCACTACAACCTCGGCCTCCCAGGTTCAAGCAATTCTCCTGCCTCAGCCTCCTGAGTAGCTGGGATTACAGGCACCCGCCACAACGCTTGGCTAATTTTTTGTATGTTTAGTAGAGATGAGGTTTCACCATGTTGCCCAGGCTGGTTTTGAACTCCTGACCTCAAGTGATCCACCTGCCTCAGCCTCCCAAAGTACTGGAATTACAGATGTGAGCCACCGTACCATACCAATTATGTAAACCCTTGTCCAATAAGTACCCCAGATTGAGAGACAAGAAGAAGGGAAATAAGTCTGTCAAAGAAGCTAGAAGCAATTAAAAACAAAACTTTTTAGAAATCATTTAAAATTTACAGAAAAGTTATAAGAGTAATATGAAAAACTCCTAATGTCCTTCACCCACATTCTGCATTTAACATTTTGCGACATCTGTGCCTGTTCTCTCTGTATGTGTATGTTTGTGGGCACACATTTTTTTCCTCAACCATTTGAGAGTAAGTTGCAGACATCTTGCCAATTTACCACTAAATACTTCTTGAGTGTGTATTCCTTCTTTTTTTTTTTCAAGACAGGGTCTCACTCTGTCGCCCATGCTGGAGTGGCAGCTTCGACCTCCCAGACTCAAGTGATCCCACCTCAGCCTCCCAAGTAGCTGGGACTACAGATGCATGCCACCACACCCGGATAATTTTTTCTACTTTTAATAGAGATAGGGTTTCACTATGTTGTCCAAGCTAGTTTCGAACTCCTAGGCTCAGGTGATACACCCGCTTTGGTCTCCCAACGTGCTGGGATTGCAGGCGTGAACCACTGCACCTGACCTTAGCGTGTATATTTCTTAAGAAGAAGGAGACGTTTTTGGTTTGTTTGGTTTTTTTTTTTTTGAGATGGAGTTTCGCTCTTGTTGCCCAGGCTGGAATGCAATGGCATGATCTCAGCTCACCACAACCTCCGCCTCCTGGGTTCAAGCGATTCTCCTGCCTCAGCCTCCCGAGTAGCTGGGATTATAGGCATGCGTCACCACACGTGGCTAATTTTGTATATTTTTGGTAGAGATGGGGTTTCTCCACGTTAGTCAGGCTGGTCTTGAACTCCCAACGTCAGGTGATCTGCCCGCCTCGGCCTCCCAAAGTGCTGGGATGACAGGCGTGAGCCACTGCACGCGGCTCAGAAGAAAGAGATAATTTTACATAACCTCAATACAAATGTAAAAATCAGGAAATTTGACATTGCTACAATGTTATCATGTAATCTACAGTCCACACTCAAATTTTACTAGTTTTTTTCTATTTGGAAAACTAGTAAATGTTCACTATGAAAATTTATTTTTCAGTTCAATATCTAATCCAGGATCACATATTGAATTTAGTTGTCATGTCATGTTTAGACTTCTTTAATCTGTCTAAAGCTTTTCTGTCTTTCACAATATGGTCATTTTTTAAGAGCACCTACAATCCTATTTCTAAAAATAATTTCGGCCAGGCTCAGTGGCTCATACCTGTAATCCTAGCACTTTGGGAGGCCAAGGTGGGCAGATCACAAGGTCAGGAGTTCAAGGCCATCCTGGCCAACATGTGAAACCCCGTCTTTACAAAAAATACAAAAATTGGCTGGGCATGGTAGCAGGTATCTGTAATCCCAGCTACTTGGGTGGCTGAGGCAGAAGAATTGCTTGAACCTGGGAGGTGGAGGTTACAGTGAGCCAAGATGGCACCACTGCACTCCAGCCTGGGTGACAGAGCAAGAGTCTGTCTCAAAAAATAAATAAATAAAATAAAAACAATTTTATCAGTTTGGGGCTATCTGCTATTTCCTTATTAGATTGAATTTAACTGTTTTTTGGGGGCCAAGAATATCATAAATGTGTTATTATATTCTCAATGCATCACACTGGGAGGCATAGGATGTTCTGTCTCATTACTGGTGATGTTAATATTGATCAACGTTCTAAGTACACCAACCTTTTAAGTAAAGTTTCAAGATTTGTTTATAATTTTTTTGTCTTCAGATTGAAGGGATATACTCAAATTACTATGCTCAATAATTGCTTTTGTTAATTTTTTTTTCATTCAGTGTGGTTATATTGTTCATTTGAAATCAGTTAGGTTTCCTCCTGTTTATGTTGAATTTTAGAGATTTCACCATAACTGTTTATTTAATTTCACTTTCTTGAATAAGTAAAATATTATTATGGTTGAAAATCAAAACGATATGAGAAGATACACTCAGAGAAGTGCCACTCTAGCCTTTATCCCTTCCATCCCATTCCCACCTGTATTAGGCCAGGCGCAACGGCTCACACCTATTTCTTGGTACTTTGGGAGCCCGAGGCAGGCAGATTACAAGGTCAAGAGATCGAGACCATCCTGGCCAACAAAGTGAAACCCCGTCTCTACTAAAAATACAGAAAACTTAGCTGGACATGATGGCATGCACCTGCAGGCCCAGCTACTTGGGAGGCTGAGACAGGAGAATCGCTTGAACCTGGGAGGTGGAGCTTGCAGTGAGTCATGATTGCGCCACTACACTCCGCCTTGGTGACAGAGCGAGACTCCATCTCAAAAAAAAAAAAAAAAAAAATTACTGCCTGAAACTGGGTAATTGTAAGGAAAGTTTAACTGAAGCCTCAGGAAACTTACAATTGTGGCAGAAAGGGAAGCAAGCATGTCCTTCCTCACCTGGCAGCAGGAGAGAGAAGTGCAGAGTGAAGAGAGGAATAACCCCTTATAAAACCATTAGATTTCATGAGAATTCACTATCACAAGAACAGCATGGTGGGGAGTACCCCCATGATCAAATCACCTCCCACGAGGCCCCTCCCGCAACACGTAGTGATTACAATTTGGATTACAATTCAAGATGAGATTTGGGTGGGCATACGGAGCCAGATCATATTATTCACCATCTTTTTATATCCAAGAATCACCAGCTACGCAATCTAATTACTGATCAGGTGATCACAGCCAATCATAGCCCAGTTCAGGTCTCTGTAAGAGGGGATCCCTCCAGAATTGTGTGATTTGCCTGGGGCAATCACATCTATTTTAGGTGCATTAGGGGGAACTATTTAAAGGAAGCTTATAGTGAATCCTTTAGTAAAGTGAATAATAATTCTAGGCTTCAACTATAAGTGATTGGAAGTGATAGAAGTAATTGAATAGGCCACATGGTGGCTCATGCCTGTAATCCCAGCACTTTGGGAGGCAGAGGTGGGTGGATCACCTGAGGTCAGGAGTTGGAGACCAGCCCGGCCAACATGGCGAAACCCCATGTCTACTAAAAATACAAAAATTAGCTGGGCGTGGTGGCGCATGCCTGTAATCCTCGTAGGGGCTGAGGCAGGAAGACTGCTTGAGCCTGGAAGGCAAAGATTGCAGTGAGCTGAGATCGTGCCACTGAACTCCAGCCTGAGCAACAGAGCGAGACTCTGTCTCAAAATAATAATAATAATAATAATTAAAAGGAGACACCACTTCACTACTTTACTTATTATTAATGGTCATTAGCCATAGTCACCACCATGTTACTCACAATATTCAAACCCAAGTTGGCCTGGCTCCCAATCTGTGTTCAGTTCTACCTCATTGTCTCAAGCACACTGAACACCATACACAGGCCTTCCCTTATGATTTTTTCCAGAGAGAATCAGGGTATTGTCCTCCAGAAAGATAAGGCAAGTTCAGGCCTGCAATGCAACCAGGCGATATCTGCCTACCTTTCCAGATACTCGCCTCTTCTCTCCAACTGTACTGTTCTTTCAATTCCTTCAAGAGCCAACCTCCAAGCCCACCCCGCTCTAGCTCAGACTAGGAAGCATCTCCTTCTTAGTCCCCTCTTCTGAGCCTCAGCCTGGTTAATTCCTAGTCTTTCAATCTTACTTATAAGTCACTTTCTAATGGAAGTGCTCTTACATTTGCCTTCTACCCACCCATCAGGTTCCCCATTTATGAGCTTATAAATGACTTTTTCTTGGTAGCATCTATCAAGGTTTTCATTAGATACTTGCGTTTAGTTGATTCAGTTTCTGTGTCTCCCACTAAATGCTCAGCTCTGAAGCCAGAGTTCATGCTTGTTGTGCTCATGATCACGTCCCCTCACCTAACAGCCCTTGGCACATACATACATGGCATAGGTACTTCACGACGTATTTGGTACTAAATAAGTATGTGCATACCTGAGATTTTTTTCCTGTATTCTTAGTATCCTTATGATTCCCTAAAAAGTAGAAACTTAATTCACCATGGGTCTCTGATCTCTATCCTTGTCTAATTATTTGAGTTAGCATCCCAACAATATGATAGAGCTGTACGTATGGCAGCCACCCCCAGAACTATTTTAGAGGAGAGATTAATATTTTTCCTATCCTTCCTTGAGGACAGGACTGTTGTACTCCTAGTGCTTTACAGTCCAAGGAGCCTAGGTTCCAGGTAGGAAAATCAGAGAAGTAGACAAGTAATCCCAGAAAATGAAGTGCTATAATAGGATAAGCACAGGCATGAAGGGGGACAAAGGCTCTGACCCTCATGAGCATCTGGAAGATTTCTGTGGAAAGTCCTAAAAAAAAGAGGTAAGAGATTGATAAGGGGAAAGGATAGGGGTGGGGTGCAGAGCTGAGATGAAGAGATACTCAAAAAGGCTCAGAGGTGAGAAAGCACGTAGTTTTCAGTGGGGAACTGTCAATAATTCAAGATATATAAGTGGAAAGAAGTGAGTCTGAAGGAACTGTGCTCGGGGACCAAAGATGTCTGTCTTGAAGTCCATCAGAGTCAATAAAGGGTTTAACTGATGAGTGACCCCTTCAGATTTGCTTTTTAAACACATCTTTAAGATTAGTGTCTAGGCCGGGCATGGTGGCTCACGCCTGTAATCCTAGCACTTTGGGAGGCCAAGGTGGGTGGATCACCTGAGGTCAGGAGTTCTGGATTAGTGTCTGAAACTCCAGGTACCAGAAACTAGGACTATAACTACTTTCTCTTGGAAGTCAATTTCTCTTGACTACACCACTGCTTTCTTTCTAAGTAGAGTTTGGAAGGAGAGAGGCAAGTCCCTAGATCATGCCAAGAGAGGCAGGGGGAGGGTGGACAGGTTGGAAGAGATGTATGCCATGTGTTGACGATGGGTATATTAATGCTGTTTTTCAGTTTAGCATGTGAAAGCAGTACTATAGAAAGTAGTTAACAGTTTTCTCTAGATTAAGACCACTTACCCTCTGATGAGCTTGGGAAATTGTTTAACCTGTTTCCTCATCTGAAAAGTAAGAATATTAATCATTACAAACATTGATAATTTATATGCCTAATCTCACTTATATGTGGAATCTAAAAAAAGCCAAATTCATGGAAGCAGAGAATTAAATGGTGGTTTGAGGGGCAGGAGAAGTGGGAAGATACTGGCCAAAGGGTACAAACTCTAAATTATAAGATGAACAAGTTTCAGGGATCTTAAGTACATCATGAGTGGCAATGAATGTATTAATTAATTTGATTGTGGTAGTCATTATACAAGGTATATCAAATAATCACATTGTATACTCTGAATATATTCAATGTTTTTTTTTTGAGACAGTTTCACTCTTGTTACCAAGGCTGGAATGCAATGGTGCGATCTCAGCTCATTGCAATCTCTGACTCCCAGGTTCAAGTGATTCTCCTGCCTCAGCCACCCAAGTAGCTGAGATTACAGGCATGTGCCACCATGCCCAGATAAACTTGTATTTTTAGTAAAGACAGGGTTTCTCCATGTTGGTCAGGCTGGTCTCGAACTCCCAACCTCAGGTGATCCACCTGCCTCAGCCTCCCAAAGTGCTGGGATTACAGGCGTGAGCCACTGCGCCCGGCCTATATTCAATCTTTATAAATTGTTTTTAAATTTTTAAAAAGGGAATGAAATAAATTATTTACATTCATATATATGAAAAATTTTATTTCAAAATTATCTAAAGAGGTACAGATATGAATCAATAATTATTAGATTATTAAATTTCAGTGGAATTAAATACCTTGTCAACAGTTTTCTGTTGGAAATGCTGTGTAAGCTAGTTCCACCCATTCCTCCAGTTTACTGTTTGACCTTAATTTACTCCTTCCTCTTCTCAAGGTTGCTTTCCCGGCTGGCTTCCTCCTATCAGACAGAAGCCACTGTGGAAGCTTCAGTTCCCCTGGGCGCTCGTAATAAGGTCGTGTTACCATGAACAAAAGAGATAAGCTAACATTTGGTGCTATTTTGGAAGCATTTTTAAATTTTCAATACTTCATCTTTTACCAAGAATATAAAAACAATATCCGTAATTTGTAGACACCATCTGAATTTACCAAAGCTACCTTCAAGTTCTCCTGAATAATATAAACATTTTAACCAAATATTCTTACCTGCCTTATAAATTTTTAAAAAAGACTCTAAATAATGAAAATAATCACACCTAAAATGCATAAGAGCTCAGTACAACTGGTCCTATCTCAAAATACTCCTTGAACTAAATTAAAGGACTCAGTCACTAGCTTCTATTGTGTTACCTGAAACTGATGCTTAGCAGAATTTTTGCTGAATTTAAATACAAAACGGTACATACATGTCTGTAACCATGCAAAAGTATGTCCATATTTGACCTGAAAGGCAATAAGCAAAAGTGAAAATAGTGGTTTACAATATTTAATAAAAATATTTTCAATAAGTTTTTAAACAAAAGGTACTTTAGCTGAGCACTTAAAAAAAAAATTCAAAACTTCCTGAAAGTATGAGTGACTACTTAAATGAAAAGCTCTCCTTTATCTGTATCAACATTGCTCATTGGGCCTTTCAAACCCTTCAAACCACTGAGAAGTATACTGTATGACAGTATCTGCCCTCCTGTCAGAGAAAACAGGGGAAAAATGGTAAGATGGTTTTCTACTCAGGGCAGGTTAGGTAAAATCCTGAATCTTTTCAAAATGTTAACCAGATGTGGGGTAAGTCCTGAGGTTTCAGCTCCTAAAACACTGTTTGGAACTTGGGAGCAATAGACACCCTGGAGAAATCATTCTGGACAATCAGGACTTCTGGGCAAGAATGGATGGCAAAATTTGTTTTGCACAAAGTCACTATTCAGATTTAATTTAGTAGATATGAAAAATTATAAAACACAAAATTTACATTTAAAAGAAGATACACAGTGACCAGGCCTGGTGGCTCACGCCTGTAATCCCAGCACTTTGGGAGGCCAAGGCAGCTGGATCACTTGAGGTCAGGAGTTTGAGACCAGCCTGGCCAATGCGGTGAAACCCCATCTCTACTAAAAATAAAAAAATTAGCCAGTGATGGTGGCACACACCTGTTATCCCAGCTACTCGGGAGGTTGAGAAGGAGAACTGCTTGACCCAGGGAGGCAGAGGCTGCAGTGAACCAAGATCGCGCCACTGCACTCCAGCCTGGGTGAGAGCGAGACTCTGTCTCAAAAAATAAGTAAATATAAATAATAATTAAAAATAAATAAAGGAGATACATGTAAACCAAATCTAATAAAGGCCCTAAAGAAGAGCAAAACAGGCCAGGCACGGTGGCTCACACCTATAATCCCAGCACTTTGGGAGGCCGAGGCGTGTGGATCACGAGGTCAAGAGATGGAGACCATCCTGCTCAACAGGGTGAAACCCCGTCTCTACTAAAAATACAAAAATTAGCTGGGCATGGTGGCGCACGCCTGTAGTCCCAGCTACTCAGGAGGCTGAGGCAGGAGAATTGCTTGAATCCAGGAGGCGGAAGTTGCGGTGAGCCGAGATCGCGCCATTGCACTCCAGCCTGGGTAACAAGGGCGAAACTCCGTCTCAAAAAAACAAAAGAAGAGCAAAACAATACTTTGTTCCAAATGGGAAACAGCAGAAAGAACCTAAGGAAGTAAACAAAGCCAGCACTGATCATATGGTTCTTTAGGGTAGGAAATACTAGAACCAGGTTAAAATTATAACAGAATTTGAGATTTCAAATTTGAAATTTCAAAAAGAAATTTACAGGTCTTATCCAAATCCTTCCATTTACAGATGAGGAAACTTAAGGTCTATTTATTATACATCCAACAAACTTTGATTAGTGTGCCTACATGCTAGATGCTAGAGACAGAACAAAAACCAAGACAAGACATAGTCCAGGAAACTCACTTGCCCAAAGTCACAAAGCAAGTTAGCAGCTAACCAGGGGCTCTGTGTACTAAACCCCATATTGTCGAATAATATACAGTCATTTCTGTGCCTGTAAGCACGCTAAGCATTTGATGATGGTTCTATGAAAATATAAGATTTCAT
Organism: Lagothrix lagotricha; assembly: GCA_963574225.1. Classification (NCBI taxonomy): domain Eukaryota; kingdom Metazoa; phylum Chordata; class Mammalia; order Primates; family Atelidae; genus Lagothrix; species Lagothrix lagotricha. The sequence goes on from CAUYNB010040922.1 coordinate 24,438, forward strand.
ACACAACTGATACAACATTTCATCAGGGGTATATATTATCATCAGAGGCAATATGATAAGAGGTATATATAATATATAAGGGGTATATATTATATTCAGATGCTATTAGAATCTATGTAAAATAACCACAGTTTCTTATATAGCAAATGAAATGATAATTTCCTTGGAAGTACTTCCTAATTTCTTAAGTCATTAGGTTTTCTATGTGCAAATGTTGACAATCTAAATTATAAATTTTTTTAAAAATTTTGTATTTATTTTTTAAGTTTGGGGGTACATGTGAAGGTTTGTTACATAGATAAAAACACGTCACAGGGTAAATTATGAAATTTTAAAACATGATTTCTGGTCATATGACTCTTACTATGTCTCCATTGAATTACAAAGGAGAATGTCATTTTTTAAAAACTTAATGTTTAAGTGAAAATTAGAACACTAATTTTAAGTGAAAATTAGAATACTAGTTGAATAACATTCAGCTAAGGTTCTAACCCTTTATTTTCAATAAATGACTCAATTTTAAAAGACCTAGTCCTATCATTAACCAGTTACCCATCTAATCATTCATAGCTTAACCAGTTTGATAATGTTAGTGTATGTAATATAAACAGAGACAGTTAATAAAATGTTCTGCATCAGAACTTACTTCTTATTTTTTTAGATGAGGTGTTGCTCTTGTTGCCCAGGCTGGAGTGTAGTGGCCTAATGGTTCACTGCAATCTCCTCCTTCCCCGGGTTCAAACAATTCTCCTGTCTCAGCCTCCCAAGCAGCTGGGATTACAGGCGCCTGCCACGACGCCCGGCTAATTTTTTTGTATTTTTAGTAGAGATGGGGTTTCATCATGTTGGCCAGGTTGGTCTCAAACTCCTGACTTCAGGTGATCCACCCGCCTCGGCCTCCCAAAGTGCTGGGAGTACAGGCGTGAGCCACTGTGCCTGGCCCAGAACTTAAGAGAAAACACATACTTCACTTTAAAATGAACGATAGCACCTAGTACAAAAGAGAAAATTAAGTTTGGAAACTACAGTTTGTTTTCTTCACTGATTTAATAACTTTAAGAAAGCAATACAGAAGTTCTTTAATATGGGAGAGAATAATAGGAGCCCTCTACTAGAAGTAATACGGTAGCCTGAGAGTTCTTCTTTAATTAAAACAACCCAGAAGAAAAAGATATGAAAATTTTGTAACTTATTGAAATAGAAAACTTCTGAGATACTCCTGATTGGAAAGTAGTTATTTGGCCAGGTGCAGTGGCTCACACCTGTAATCCCAGCACTTTAGGAAGCAGAGGCAGGTGGATCACCTGAGGTCAGGAGTTGGAGACGAGCCTGGCCAACATGGTAAAACTCTGTCTCAACTAAAACTTCAAAATTAGCTGATTGTGATGGCACACACCTGTAATCCCAGCTACTTCAGAGGCTGAGGCAGAAGAATCGCTTGAACCTGGGAGGCAAAGGTTGCAGTGAGCCAAGATCATGCCATCTCACTCCAGCCTGGGCAATAAGAGTGAAACTCCACCTCAAAAAAAAAAAAAAAGTAATAATTTATCTTCTAACAACTCTGAGAATCTATGACGAGAAAGATGAGGGGATTGAAAAGCTACCTGTTCTATATATAACTCAGTTACAATATGGAGCTCTAAGATTGATTTCCCATCTTTAGGCTCTAGAAGGCTCTTCTGTTGTACTTCTCCCCTGGCCATTCATTCTGTTATTATTTGTCCTCCTTCCCTACATAATAAGCTCTGTCAACAAGAAGCATTTGGAAATTATCCATCTCTATATTCTACCTTGCATGACAGCACATAGCTGATACTCAATAATTGTAAAACGAGTACCATAGATGGTAACCAGAATAAAAAAGTTGATAAGATCTATTCTGATTCATATATCTATACTCTGAAACTAACTGTAATAATAAAAAATTGAAAATACATCAGCAACATACGGTTCCACCTCAGATTACCAGGGAATTAAACGGCAGAGTAGAACTGAAAACTTTGAACGGGGTGGCCACATAAAAAACAATGTGCATGCAATCTAAAAGTAACCACTCCCTTTAAAAGACGAAAGGTCAGTTTCAAGCCTGATAACTGAAGAAAATTGTCAGGAAGAAAGAAACATTACGTGAAAAAAAAAAAAAGAAAGATAATCTGATTTCTAGATTAAGATGTTTTAATATACATAATGTATAGTATTTCATATAATTTATTAATGGCATTTTCTATAGGACACTGTAATTAATTCAGTGACATCAATATTGACCTCATACAGACAAAAGATGAAAGCTGGGTTTTCTCGTGTACCAGGTACAAAACATGTGCTAAAAAGTTAACGTATATAGTTGTAAGAGATCAACGTTCAGGATGACTCAAGTTTACAGTAGTTGCTTCACACAGTTTTCCAAAACTTGGATGCCACCCAGTGTTGCTGTGTTTGTGCAAATGCCAGCTCCGGAAGGCCTGACTACCTCCTTTTGCCAGCTCCACTTTTGCCTGTTTTACTGCTGCCACTGCTAGATTTGCCAGATGATTTTGAAGAGAAGAGTCTTGTCATGAACTCAGAAACATCAGGCAACTCATGGTTGGAATTCAGCATATTCATTGACTGCTCCATCTCCTGCAAGAAGACAAGGCACAATGATATGTAGGATCCTTCAAGTCTTTTAACTCCTAACACTTGCTATTAAAGAAAAAGCAAAGCGGTATAACAAGTGAAAGGTACTAGTTCTGAGCAATGATGCAACATCCTGCTCAACAGAACTTCACCTATAGATCATTAGTAACTACTTTCCATGCTTCCTTTAACGACTGAACATTTTGATTCTTAGTAAATGTCCAATAAAGGATTGCCTAAGGTTTCATTCTGCTTGTGTTTTAATAAAGAATTTTTCTGATAATGAAATATATTTGATCATATTCCTATCTTATTTTATATTTTCTGATTAAGATGCTTTCTTATTATTTTAATGAGTACATTTTTAAGTTCATGCTTTCTTTAGATGCATATAATCAGAATATTAATTTTTAACTATACATCAAGGCATCAGTAAAGTTTGGAAAATAAGCGTAGTATTTCCAAGAGTTCATTTATAAGCCTCTGTAGTAAATCTATGAATCCTGTATGGCTTGGGTGACTTCAATTAGACTCTAAAGCAATCAACACAAATGTTACAAACAAGTCACGGGCAAAACAGGATAAGATTTGGCACTTTTATTTTGAGTATCTGTCCGCTCCCTTAATTGAGCCAAAAATCTATAAAGTACTATTTGATATTTATATGATATTAATGTAATGTCTGCTTCATTTAAATTTTAAGTGACATTCTAAAAGTGAACTTAAAACTGACTTTAGTCCCATTCAGACATGAAAAAGATAGCAAATACTGTATTCTCTATCCTTCCTTCCTTTCTTTCCTTCTTCTTTTCTTTCTTGCTCTTTCTCTCTCTCTTTCTTTCTTTCTTTTCTTTCTTCTTTCTCTCTCTCTCCCTCCCTCCTCTCTCTCTCTTTCTTTCTTTCTTTCTTTCTTTCTTGAGATAGGGCTCAGGTGATCCTTCTGTCTCAGCTTCCTGAGCAGCTGAGACTACAGGCACACACCACAGCACTAGGCTTACCATTTCAAATGGAACACTGTCATGGTATTAGCTTGAGCTTTTCCCACAAAGATAGAATTTATTCCTAAGTTTTAAAGGAGAAGGTGCCTTTACAAATAAGGCTAGGAAAAGAAATATTGCAAACATAAACCAAATATGTTAACATGCCCCAATAATTAAGAAATCAACGTATATGGTAAGAGCTCTTGAGTCCCTACAAACATATTTCAACTCTATTTTTGAATCTGTTCAATTCTGAAGCTCTTTTTTATCTCCCAGTTTTTGTGGTTTTATTTAAACACACATAGAACATGCATATGAGCCACTGATTCCTTTTCCTCACTGTGCAGCCTGGCATTGGGACCAGTGACTCCGATGTCCAGCTGCGCTGCTTTTTCCAGATTGCTCTGCGGTTCTTAGAGGAAACACTGTGAGTCATCTCAGCACAGTAAGATTTGCTGCACATCTGCAGTGCTTCCAGCTCCTTGATGTTGTACACTAGGAACTTCCAGAAGCCACTGGGTAGCAAGTACTTTGTTTCTTTGCTGCTCCCATAACCAAATGGCCCTTGAATTTTCTACAAACACTGTTGTCAATTCCTCTAGGTTTCCGCCAGTTAAGCTTAATTTTGACATATTGGTCTGACTGGTGCCAGATAAACTTCTTGGTCCTCTTTTTGATGATCTTGGACTTCACAAAGGATCTGAGGGCAGTCATTATGCCAATTAGGAAATGGTGCCACCTCTGCAGGCAGTGCCAAGGAAGAGAGCTTCTGAAGCTCTTGAATCAACTTTTTACAATGTTTACTATGTCCAAAGCACTTTACAAGGAATGAACTTTTAATCAAATGTGACTCTTGATGTTTCCTTCTACTGATGCCACAGTTAATTGGCTTAACATATACAAGGAATGCATAGGATGCATTACTTTCTAACACTGAAACAAAAATGCAAACATTTACCAATAAAACATTCTGAAATATCATAAACCTTTCTTTTCCTATGAATCTTTTTCTGCCATTCCTGCTTGGAATAGACACCTATTACCTTGCACAGAACGTAATCACCTACTACCTTAGCAAACATTTCTATTAAGAAAAAAGAGCCAGGCACTGTGGCTTACATCTATAATCCCAGTACTTTGGGAGCCCGAGGCGGCGGATCACAAAGTCAGGAGTTTGAGACCAGCCTGGCCAACGTGGCAAAACCCTGACTCTACTAAAAATACAAAAATTAGCCAGGTGTGGTGGCAGGTGCCTGTAATCCCAGCTACTTGGGAGGCTGAGGCAGGAGAACTGCTTGAACCTGAGACAGGGAGGTTGCAGTGAGCCGAGATCATGCCATTGTACTCTAGCCTGGGGGACATGACCAAGACTCTGTCTCAAAAAAAAAGAAAAGAAAAGTCACAAAATCCCCTGACAGCAAGAAGACTATTTGGTAAAACCATTCTATTTTCTACATTTAACTGGACTATGAGCCTACTGATGACAGGGATGGCCTATAATTCATTTCTGAATCTCCAGTATCTAGACCCTAGAAACTGATTGATAAATGTTTACTCAGCAATTAATAAAATGGCAACACATCAATATACTAAATAAAATGAAGAACCTTGAAACTCAGAAGATACTTGTTGATGGTTGACTGGAAAAATACACAACGGATTTTTGAAAAAATGAAGAGTTCAAACAGAAGCCAATATTCAAAGAGAAAATGTGGTGGCACTAAATTTGAAGCACCCTATTCAGCAAATCCTCTCCCTCTGCAGAACCAGTATGGTTTTGTGGTATAGAATTTAAAGGTCACTCTTCTACTTATCCATCCCCCATGGTCTATCTGAATGACTTATGTGTGTCTGAACACATAAACTGAGTATGTACTCTGAAGAGAGTTTTGCAAAGTAAAGACAGATCATAGGAGCCATCATTTTGTGGATTATTTAGATTAAGCATACCAGAATTATTATACATTTCAACTATTTAAAAAGTAAGGCACACAAAGAGTCGGGAATTCAGTAAGATGTTTAAGCTATACAAAGAGATCCAGGCCTTTATGAGGCAGAACTAACAATTTATCTAGTCTAATGGAAACAACTAATTAAATGCCAGGAACATCATACTGTGTTAATACAAATTCTAGATTAATTTGGCTTGGGAACTAGAATAAAACTGAGACACAATATGGTTCAAAAACCCACAGATAGGGCCAAACATGGTGCCTCAGACCTATAATCCCAGTGCTTTGGGAGGCTGAAGCAGGTGGATAGCTTGAGTCCAGGAGTTTGAGACCACTCAAACTGATTGTGCCACTACACTCCAGCTTGAGCAACAGAGACTCTGTTTCTTTAAAAAAAAAAAAAAAAAGTCATAGCTGGACAATCATCTTACCCGTCTCATATCAGGATCGCTTGTGTTGACCACTTTAGGCAGAAGCACAAATATCAATAATGGAAGAACCATCATCATAACCTGCAGAAAAAAAAAAATCCAGAAAATGTTTTTCCCCCACTTTACAGTTAATAGAACAAAAATTGCACGTAACAACCAATGGTGAAATTAAAGATTTAAATGTTGTATATACAATAACCACCTCAATTCTACTGAACTAGTTCTGATGATAGCAAGGTGCTGTCTGTCTGGCTATGGTGGAGTATTACAGAATGTAAAAGTTTCCTGTATGTATGCTTGGACTTTATAGATACCTCACTTCATAGTTGTGCCATCCATCTTTTTTTTTTTTTTTTTTTTGCAGTTTAGTGTGCTATTTAACACAAATAGTTTGCAAATGGAACTATCTATTCACTTTTTTTCTATCTATAGTCTGGCAATCGGATTGGTGATCCTGATGGCAAGCTAACTGCTCTTTTCAGATGACTGTGGTTCTTGTGAAACTGATCTGCTTTAGCAGATGAGTTTTGAAAAATGATCTAGAAGCATCAAGCACTGGATACACTTCCACGGAATTCCAGAAATGAGAACATGGAAGATAAATAAACTCTGGAGACTCACTGCTGACTTCTTCTACCCAGTCTACCCTCCTGCCTCTTTATCTCTGACAGATTCTAAGTACTAATTTATTTCTCTCTAGGTGATATACAACCTCTGAATATAGATCATGTGTGATCTAAATAGCTATCAGCAAAGAATATGGCCAAAACATAAATTCCTTTATTTTTATTTATTTGTTTATTTATTTTTTGAGACTGAGTCTCGCTCTGTTGCCCAGGCTGGAGTGCGACGGTGCAATCTCGGCTCACTGCAACCTCCACCTCCCAGGTTCAAATGATTCTTCTGCCTTAGCCTCCCGAGTAGCTGGGATTACAACAGGTGCTCGCCACCACACTGGCTAATTTTTCATATTTTTGTTAGAGACGAGGTTTCACCATGTTGGCCAGGCTGGTCTTGAAACCCTGACCTCGTGACCCGCCAACTTCAGCTTCCCAAAGTGCTGGGATTATATGCGTGAGCTACCACGCCCAGCCTACTTAAATTCTAAACAGCAATTCAATTTTTAAAAACAGCAAAAGAAGGCTGGAAGCAGTAGCTCATGCCTGTAATCCCAGCACTCTGGGAGGCCAAGGTGGGTGGATCACGAGGTCAGGAGTTTAAAACCAGCCTGGCCAATATGGTGAAACCCTGTCTCTACTAAAAATACAAAAAAAAAAAAAAAAAAAAAATTTAGCCAGGCGTGGTGGCACACACCTGCAGTCCCAGCTACTCAGGAAGCTGAGGCAGGGAAATCTCTGTAACCCGGGAAGCGGAGGTTGCAGTGAGCTGAGATCTCGCCACTGCACTCCGGGCTGGGCAACACAGAGAGACTCCATCTCAAAAAAAAAAAAAAATGGCAAAAGAAAAGGTCAATGTATTTCTAAAAACTGTTTTCTTGATGGTAGTCAACAATAATTTATTGTATATTTTAAAATACAACCAAAGAGTGGAATTGGTATGTTCCTAATGTTTACAAAAATATGATAAATGCTTAAGGTGAGGGATATCCCAATTATCCTTATGTGATTAATACACATCATATGCCTGTATCAAAACATCACATGTACCTCATAAATATACACATCTATTATGTACCTATAATAATTAAAAATAAGGCCTGGCGCGGTGGCTCACACCTGTAATTCCAGCACTTTGGGAGGCTGAGGTGGGTGGATAACAAGATCAGGAGTTCGAGACCAGCCTGGCCAACATGGTGAAACCCTTTCTCCATTAAAAATACAAAAATTAGCTGAGTGTGACAGTGGGCGCCTGTAGTCTCAGCTACTCAGGAGACTGAGGCAGGAGAATCGCTTGAACCCAGGAGGCAGAGGTTGTAGTGAGCCGAGATCACGCCACTGCACTCCAGCCTGGACGACAGAGCAAGATTCTGCCTCAGAAAAATAAATAAATAAATAAGAAATAAATAAAAACAAATTTTTAAAGAATGTATGCTATTAGTGTTTTCTTATTAGTGAGTATCATAACATCAGCTTCATAACACCAACTACGTAAATTATCACAGAAAAACTTTTCATTTCACGTGTTAAAAAAAGAGAAAGAAATCCTTATTTGTGCTATCAATAGGGGATGGTTAATAAATGATGGCACATTCATCAATGACTAATAATATGCAGGTAGTATGAAGAATGAGACAGTTCCAGGTATGACTGACTTACTGAATATTCTTTTTTTTTGTTTGTTTTTTGTTTTTTGTAGAGACAGGGTTTCACCATGGCCAGGATGGTCTCGATCTCTTGACCTCGTGATCCGCCCGCCTCGGCCTCCCAAAGTGCTGGGATTACAGGCGTGAGCCACCGCACCCGGCCCTGAATATTCTTATTCTATTTGAAATGTAAAACATGTTATCATAAATATTTATCCAATTTCTTTTATACATTTCAACATCAAATCTACAGTGCAATTCTCACTATATTCTCTTTATTATGTATTCCCAAAGCCACTATCCTTCTAAAATCTGCAAATTACTCACAATTATCCTTTCATCCAACAATCTGACCTCAGCTTTCTATCTCACAGTGGTTTGAAGTTTTCCACTTCCTAGAAGCGAATTAGGTATTAGTAAAGTGCTTTATTTTAGGCTGATACATACCATTGGGTTCATCAGAAAGTCTGTCCAGCCCCACGATTCCCTTTTAATAAAGTAAGAAGGTGGACCTGAAGATTTCATTTGGAGAGGATAGGGCAGTCTGACGACCTCTGATGTTTTGATGTAATTCACATATCTTGCTCTGATAAAGCAACATGAGGAAAGCAACAGTAATTCCATTAAAAACATTACTAGTTAAAAGAACTGCTTGTACTATATTAGCAATGCATTATACACACCTTCAGCTTTTTCCAAAATGCTTTAAAATCAAAACTTTTGATCTTGAAAATCTGACCAAAATAGCTTTATCTACATGTCTAAAATATGCAGCAAAACACAGAGGAAAAAAACACTGGACTTGGAATCTTCTAGCTGTAGCTCTGTCATTACCTAGGCCTGTGAGATTAGATGAATTTCCTAACTTCTATTGATGTCAAAAGTTCTTTTAGAATCCTTCCAGTGCTAAAGTTATTTGATTATATTTAGTAATGAATTTACTTCATTATAACATACAAAAATACTGGATTTTTTGATGGTCTAAGAAATGCATTATTAAATGTAACCAATTTTTAAGGCTATATTGCAAGAAAATTTTACAATGCAAGAAAGCGCTGCAACAGTGCTATAGGTAATACTACATTTTTCACCAAAGATACACTAATTTTAATCAAGATTCTCATCCATGTTTACACATAACCCATTTTACTTTTTGAAAGCTGCCTCTCCTATTTCACTGTTCACTGCTGTGTTGAATTCTGGGAATTTTTTTTTCTGATCTATCTCCCACTTCATCAAACTTTTCAGTTTCTTAATGCATCCATGAAGTTGCACATTTCAATGCTTATATTCATTGTAGTTCTATTTTATTCTTTTTTCAAATATCTATAGCCTATTTTGGTATATCATTTCTTTTTTTTTTTTTTTTTCCTGAGACAGAGCCTTGCTCTGTTGCCCAGGCCAGAGTGCAGTGGTGCGATCTCAGCTCACTGCAACCTGCGCCTCTTGGGTTCAAGCGATTCTCCTGCCTCGGCCTCCTGAGCAGCTGGGACTACAGGCACGCACCACCATGCTCAGCTAATTTTTTGTACTTTTAGTAGAGACGGGGTTTCACCATGTTAGCCAGGATGGTCTCAATCTCCTGACCTCATGATCCACCCGCCACGGCCTCCTCAAGTGCTGGGATTACAGGTGTGAGCCACCATGCCCAGCCCTGGTATATCATTTCTATGCAGTCTTTTATTCCCTTAAGTACTTTCATATGTTAAATTATCTTACAGTTTATATCCAATAATTCTACTATTTAAAGTTCTTGGAGGTCTGATTTATTTGCTGACTCAATGTAGTCTCTTCTTGGGTACTTTGTAAGTTCAGTTGACTTCATTTACCTACTTAAGTAAATAGAGAGAAAGGGCATCTCCTTCCAGAGAGATTATGCATTTGTTTCTGCCAGAAATTTGGGGATTATAACCAGAAACTATTTTGTTCATTGCTCAGCTTGGAAGTTCCTGGATTATGCAGGAAGTAATACATTCATATCCCAAATTTTAATGAGTCTAGGAGCATAACTATCAGTTTTCAGGGGGACTTTTCCCCCTAAAGGCCAGGGTCAGACTTTTCCCCCGAAAAATCCAGGGCCTTTTGGATTTTAGTACCAAGCGTCAAAAGGAGGACCAAATTTTAATCTAATTCTGACTCCAAGCAAGCCCATGGCTTCCCTCCTCCCTGCATACTGCTAATTAAATCTAAGCTGTATGGGTTAGAGAATATCAAAATCTGCAGGTGGGGAGTGGTTTATAGTTTATCCCCTAGGGAGTTCCTTTGTTTTGGGGGTAGCTATGCATTTATTAATAAAAGAAAATGTTTGGCCAGGTGCAGTGGCTCATGCCTGTAATCCCAGCACTTTGGGAGGCCAATGCAGGTGGATCATGAGGTCAGGAATTTGAGACCAGTCTGACCAACGTGGTGAAACCCCGTCTCTAGTAAAAATACAAAAATTAGCCAGGCATGGTGGCGCACACCTGTAGTCCCAGCTACTCAGGAAGCTAAGACAGGAGACTTGCTTGAACCTGGGAGGCGGGGGTTGCAGTGGGACAATATCATGCCACTGCACTCCAGCCTGGGTGACAGAGTGAGACTCCATTTCAAAAAAAAAAAAAAGGGAAATGTTTGTCATACTTTTATCCAGCATTTCTAAGGCTTTTCACTCTGCCAAAACGTCAGAAATGAATATCCCACATATATTCAAAACTAATTTATACATGCTTATAAAATACCGGTCAAGGCTGGGCACATGGCTCACGCCTGTAATCTCAGCACTTTGGGAGGCCGAGGTGGGTGATCATTTGAGGTCAGGAGTTTGAGACCAGCCTGGCCAATATGGTAAAACCCTGTCTCTACTAAAAGTACAAAAATCAGCCGGGCATGGTGGCACACACCTGTAATCTCAGTTACTTGGGAGTCTGAGGCAGAAGAATCACTTGAACCCAGGCGATGGAGGCTGTAGTGAGCTGAGGGTGCGCCACTGCACTCCAGCCTGGGTGACACAGCAAAACTCCATCACACACACACACACACACAAAACATTAGGACATATATGAATCCCACTTTGTTCTCTACTCTGTCCCACCCCCAATTATTAAAATAATTTTTAAATAATTTTTTTCTTTTTTTTAATTTAGCTTATGCTTCAGACATACAATCATCAGGAATGTATCTGAAAACATGAATCCCACTACTGCAATCAGTTCTTAAATACTAAAGCAGGAAGTACTCTTTACCCAAGTTTTAAAAAGGCAAATAAAACTTTATACAGTTGCTCCTCGATTTACATTCCAATAAGCCCACTGTAGGTTGAAAAATACTGTAAGTAGAAAAGGCATTTAGTACACCTAACCTACAGTCCAACACATCCTAGCTTAGCCTACCTTAAAAGTGCTCAGAATACTTACGTTAGCCAACGGGTGGCAAAATCACCTAACACAAAGCCCATTTTATAATAAGACTTACTACGTTCTGTACTAAACGTAAAAAAAAGAATGGTTGTTAAGGGTACTTAAGGTATGGTTCCTACTGTGTATCGCTTTAGCACCACAGTAAAATCAAAAAATTCTAAGTTGAACCATTGTAAGCTGGGGACCACCTATATTTAAAACAATATTCCTATTTGCTGAGACCACTTTATTCAAAATTTAACCAGAGTAAAAAGGATAAAAAAAAATACAAGTATTCGCTTTTGTGTAACAGCTCTGATTCCCTCCAATATTGTGTTTTCAACAAAAAAAAAAGTTTTTAAAGCCGTATATATAACATATACTATGATCCATGTACCCTCCATTTCCAAGCTTATAATTCTAAAATATACAAAGATACAAAGTCATGAAAAAGTCCTTTAACGCCTAGATTTAACACAAAAGAACTTTATACATATATATTTTATTTTATTTTATTTTTTGAGACAGGATCTCACTCTGTTGCCCAGGCTGGAGTGCAGTGGTGCAATCATGGCTCACTGCAGCCTCAACCTCCCAGGCTCAAACGATCTCCTACCTCAGCCTACCAGGTAGCTGGGATCACAGGCATGAGCCACCATGTCCAGCTAGGTTTTGAACCTTTTTTTCTTTTGGTAGAGATAGGGTCTCACTATGCTGCCCAGGCTGATCTCGAATTCCTGGGCTCAAGTGATACACCTCCTTCACCAGCCTTGCAGTGCTGGGATTCTGGCACGAGCCACCACATCTATCCTATACATTTTAAAAAATCTTCATATTTCCAAAAAGATATGAGAAAGTTAATACTTTTAAAAATTCCTCTACTTTGAAACAATCTATTCCATCAAAAAATATTTATAAACACATATGCAAGGTACTACCTTCTAAGTGAAGCTTTGTCCCTGCCCTAAACAGTCAAAAGCAAGAAATGTCATCAGAATTTGGACAAAAAAATATTCTAAGACAATAATTTAACTTCAAAAATAAGGTAGAAGCTGGACACAGTGTGTGCCTGTAATCCCAGCTACTCAGGAGGTTGAGGTGGGAAGATTGCTAAAGGTCAGTTTGAGGCTGTAGTGGGCCATGATTGTACCTGAGAATAACCACTACACTCCAGCCTAGGCAACATAGCAAGACCTTGTCTCTCTAAAAAGAAAAAGTAGGGGGTAAAAGTAATTTGTTTTTAAGAATATGTTTATTCGTGGCATTAGAATATTGGTTTCCTGATAATATCAAGAATATTCTCTTGGACAGGCACAGTGACTCACCCCTGTAATCCAGCACTTTGGGAGGCCAAGGCAGGCGGATCACTTGAGGTCAGGAGTTTGAGACCAGCTTGGCCAATATGGCGAAACCCCGTCTCTACTAAAAATAAAAAAATCAGGCTGAGCATAGTGGCTCATGGCTGTAATCCCAGCACTTTGGGAGGCTGAGGAGGGCGGATCGCAAGGTCAGGAGTTCAAAACCAGCCTGGCCAATATGGTGAAACCCCATCTCCACTAAAAATATAAAAATTAGCTGGTTATGGTGTTGCCTGTAGTCCTAGCTACTTGGGAGGCTGGGGCAGGAGAATTGCTTGAACCAGGGAGTTGGAGGTTGCACTGAGCTAAGTTCATGCCACTGTACTCTAGCCCGGGAAGACAGCGAGACTCGGTCTAAAAAAAAAAAAAAATCAGAGGGGCATGGTGATGTGTGCCTGTAATCCTAGCGACTTGGGAGGCTGAGATGCAAGACTCCCTTGAACCTGGGAGGCAGAAGTTGCAGTGAGCCAAGAATGCATCACTGTACTCTAGCCTGGGCGACAGAGAAAGACTTTGTCTCAAAAAAAAAGAATATTCTCTTGATAACTGTCTCTGTTTAGTATATATGCTAAAAGAAGAGAAAGAAACCATTACTTGTCTATTAGTAGGAGCTAGTTATATAAATGATGGTAAATCGATCAAAGGACTAACATGTAGCTAAGATACAGGATGGGACAGCTCCATATGTGACTCATCCTATTTGCATTATGGCATATTTACATATTACATTCTTAAAACTTTCAATGTCAAAGAAAGCAAAGAAAGAAGAAACAAATTTTAGCAGTAAACACTAACTCAAATGTAAATACTACGATACTAAGTAAACATGTGTCAGCTCAATTTTGGGTCCCTACAAATCAGCCTAAATATGCTGGGCACACACCAAAAAGATCAGTAGTAAAATTATTTATTAGTCCTCTACCTCCAGAAATTGTTTTTGCCTTTGCCTGATCTGTGCTTTATTACTGCAACATAGAGCCATATTTGATAGCTCAAACAAAGAAGAGACATTACCACTTAAAATTGTTTAATATATTTCCTGGTCAGATTTACCAAAAAGGATGCCCTGAGACAACAAAATAAATAAATAAATTTGTTCTATTATAATGGGATGCTGACTCTGAAGACGATAGATATCGACACAAATGTTTCAACTCCAAATAGATCTTGCTATTCTCCACACTTGCAGTCTAAATTAGACTACAGTTCTTTTCACCTCAATTGCTTTTGGATCACCTGAAGTCAGGAGTTCGAGACCTAACTGGCCAACATAGTAAAACCCCATCTCTACTAAAAATACAAAAATTAGCCAGGCATGGTGGCGTGTGCCTGTAATCCCAGTTACTAGTGGGGCTGAGGCAGGAGCATTGCTTGAACTTGGGAGGCAGAGGTTGCAGTGAGCTGAGATCGTGCCCTTGCACTCCAGCCTGCGGGACAGAGCGAGACTCCGTCTCACAAAAAAAAAAAAAAGAAAAAAAAAGAAATACTACATTTCCATTGAACATAAAAGATTCCAGAAAGAAAGGACCACAGTAATTTCTAGATCAATGAAGTATCAGATAGGTAATAAGAGGTATTATCAAAATATCCTAGTGAAAAACAGGTAATGAATGATATTTCTAATTTAGAAAAGTTAAATAATTTCCAACTTAATAATCATATTTCAATTATAAGTTCCATGGCCCTTTAGCTCCTATAGTAAGTAATCTTACCTTTTCTTTATATAATCATATTAGAAGCTTTAAAATAAATTTTAAGCCAGAGCAAGATGCTCAACTTTACAATTTTTTCAATGTTCAGATTAACACAACATGAAGATACTTCAAGTGTTTTAAGGAATAGCTGTAGTTTAAACAAAAAGAATTTTTTCATCTGAACTATTAATTCTAAAAGGAATATATGATAAGGTATTCAGTGGCCTAGCTTTTGGCAAAAATTAAATCAGCTGCCCTCACCTCATTTTTCCTTTTGAAGTGATATCCACTCGAACAGGATCAAATCTGTAAGCTGGAGATATAACTTCCACTACATAAGATCCAGAAGGTATGTCATGAACCACAAAACTCCCATCTGTCCTGGAAAAATGAAAATCATATTTAGCTACTTCTGATCAACAGCTTAGTCTTTCCTTATCTGCTATTACCAAATCAACTCTCCCGAACAATGACATTAAAAGCAACTGGCAAATAAATAGGCAAACGTTGTCCTATGCTTCAGTTTCTTTCTTCCTTTCCTTTCCTTCTTTCCCTCCCTCCCTCCCTCCCTCCCTCTCCCACCTCTTTCTTTCTTTTTTACTGGAGTGCAATGGTGTCTCTCTCTCTCTCTCTTTTTCTTTCTTTTGAGAGTCTCACTGGGACACCCAGGCTGAAGTGCAATGGCGCAATTTTGTCTCACTGCACCTTCTGCCTCCTGGATTCAAGCGATTCTCCTGCCTCAGTCTACCGAGTAGCTGGGATTACAGGCATGCACCATAATGCCCGGCTAATTTTCGTATTTTTAGTAGACATGGGGTTTCACCACGTTGGCCAGGCTGATCTCGAACTCCTGACCTCGGGTGATCCGCCTGCCTTGGCCTCCCAAAGTGCTGAGATTGCAGGTGTGAGCCACCGAACCTGGCCTTCAGTTTCTATAATTACACTGAATAGGTTCTGAAAATACCCAAGCACTCCAAAGTAGCAGAGAAGCCTAACATGGAAAGTAATTCTTTTCCTTCTATGGGTAGAGATGACAGGTGACAGAAACACAGTTCCCATTCTAAAGCCATTTCTTCATTGAATACATATTATTATTATAATATTAGGGTTCCAATATTGCCAATCACCCCACCAATTTCTTACTATTAAAAATGGCAGTGTGGCCGGATGCAGTGGCTCACACCTGCAATCCCAGCACTTTGGGAGACTGAAGTGGGTAGATCACGAGGCCAGAAGTTCGAGACCAGCCTGGCCAATATGGTGAAACCCCATCTCTACTTAAAAAATACAAAAATTAGCTGGGCATGGTGGTGTGTGCCGGTAGTACCAGCTAATCGGGAGGCTGAGGCAGAAGAACCGCTTGAACCCGGGAGGCGGCTGCAGTCAGCCAAGATCGTGCCACTGCGCTCCAGCCTGGGGACAGAGCAAGACTCCATCTCCCCCACCCCCACCCCCAAAATAGGCATTTTGTTCTAATTTTAATCTGCATTTTTTGGTTTTCTGTTCTTTTCAACAAATAATAAAAGGTATTTAAGTATATTTGTTCTACTTGTTATACATAATTCCCATTTACTTTGGTTACTAGAAGCTTAAAATGTTTACATAGTTAAAAACATCCATCTTTTCCTTACTGATTTCTTCTAAACTTCCTAGACTTAGAAAACCATCCTGTCAGGAGCTGATAATTTCATTTCACAGATCAAAATTAATTTGTTTGGAAAATGAGCAACTGCTATTCTGAGGGGAAAAAATTTTCTGTTTCAGGAAAGCAAATGGTTTTAAACGAATCAACTGTATCAGAGAATTCCCAATATCATAATAATATATTAAAATAATGTTTCTTAAATCTTCATACTTTCATAGTTAGAGGAATGACTAATACTGATGATATCCACAATAGTTACTAAAAAGTAAGATGAAAAAGTGTTACGCCAAAGCACACACTGAACTAAGATGGAACTAAAATGTAAGTTAACTTCTGCCTGGGCTGGACATCTTCCATTTGCCTTCTAGATCCACTCTCCACCCTTCTCCTCTTTGCAGACTGGAGAAAGGAAAGAAAATGAGTTTAGTATATTTTCCCCCCAGCTCTCTCACTGACAGGCAACCTATGACTGGCTGTGTCAAGGGACTGGCTTGTCTTTCAATGCAGCCCTTTCTTCCCTTTAAGGTTCCATAACGTCTACTCTTCTCTTCCTTCAGGATTAGAGGTGGTGATAATAATCTTGAGGTTGTAAGCTGCAGGGTACTGCACAATCTGGCTGTTTCCCTACACCATCACTATACTGTTTGATCATTTGCTCCCTTTATTAAATTCTCCTTGAATTACTCTAATTTGAGTGTATCTTCTACTTCTTAATGGGACCCTGACTGAACCAACTTCTTTCCCTCCCTCCCTTCCCCCTCGCTTTCTTTTTTTGAGACAGAGTCTTGTTCTGTCACCAGGGATACAGTGGACTGGGGCCATCTCTGTTCACTGCAACCTCTGCCTCCTGGGTTTAAGTGATTCTCCTGCCTCAGCCTCCCTAGTAACTCACAATACAGGGGCCCGCCACCACTCCCGGCTGATTTTTTTTTTTTTTTTTTTGGTAGAGACAGGATTTTACCACGTTGGCCAGGCTGGTCTCTAACTTCTGACCTCTGGTGATCTGCCCGCTTAGGCCTCCCAAAGTGCTGGAATTACAGGTATGAGCCACCACACCCAGCCCTGACTGAACCAATTTCAAAACACTTTTTTAGATCCAGAAAAAAAACAAACGGATGACTGTGGAACACAAATAATATCAGAAATAATTATTCAAAGAAAAAGCAAATATATTCATCATCCTAAGGTAAATATTTTACTTAAGAAAAATAACATAAAGTTTGCAATAAAAAATTTAAAATTTGTCCTTAAAAATGTAGTCTATAAAATGTAGGCCTTGGATCCTGATTTGAAAGAACAATTATATAAAAACATTTTTGAGATAACTGAGGAAACATAAAAATAAGACTATTAGATGATATTAAGGCACGATTATTTTTGTTGAATCAATAATGGTAATATGGTTTTTGTTTAAGTCCTTATGTTTTGGAGATACATAATGACACTTTTACAAGTAAAATCATATTATGCTTAGAACCATTTAAAAATATTTCAGAAAAAATGAGGTACATAAAAGACATGAAACAAAACAGTAGAATGCCATTCTATTTATGCATGTCTGAAAATTCCTATAATAAGAAGTTCAAAAAACTATAGAATATAAAATCACTACGTTAAAAAAAAAAAAAAAACCCTGAAAACTACCTGTCCAAAAACAGAGGACTGGTTAAATCAATTATGGCTTATATACATTGTGATACCAGCGAGAAATGGCGCGAGGAGTCTTCAGGTCCAGTTCCATTTATCTCCATTAACCAAGTCTTAAGCCACCTCCAATAAGCATAAATGTAGTCAAAACTCTGTGCTAGTCATGCAAAACAGCTACAATACAAATTACCTACCCCTTTTCCAATAAGATTATCACCATAAACTCCTCACATTAGTTCTCCATCAACCTTTTTTTTCTTCCTGAGAGACAGGGTTTTGCTCTGTAGCGCAGGCTGGAGTGCAATAGCACGATCACAGCTTACTATAGCCTCGACCTCCTTGGCTCAAACGATCCTTCCACCTCAGCCTCCTGAGTAGCTGGGACTACAGGTGCATACCACCACTCATGGCTAATTATTTATTTTTTGTAGAGATGGGGTCCCACTATGTTGCCCCAGCTGGTCTGAAACTCCTGGGCTTGAGCAATCCTCCCACCTCAGCCTCCCCAAGTGCTGAGATTACAGGTATGAGCCACCGCACCTGGCAATTCTCCATCGACCTTTCTACATATAAATGAAATAACATGAAATGGTATCAAAAGCTGTTCAAAAATATTAGGTGAAAAAGGCAGATTACGAACTACTATATATTGTATTTTACTAGTAAAAACATAAGTCATAGGATTCCCAAAGAAGCTGGAAAAATGGCAGGCGCCATGGCTCATGCCTGTAATCCCAGAAATTTGACAGGCTGAGGCAGAAGGATCACTTGAAGCCATGAGTTTGAGACCACACTGGGAAAAATAGCAAGACTCTGTCTCTACAAAAAATAAAAAAATTAGCTGGGCATGGTAGCATCTGCCTGTAGTCCTAGCTACTCAGGAGGCTGAGTGAGGCAGGAGGATCACTTGAATCCAGAAGTTCGAGGCTGCCATGAACTATGATCTCGCCACTGTACTCCAGCCTGAGTGACAGAACAAGACCTTGTCTCAAAAAAAAAAAAAAAAAGATACAATAAAACATTAAATCATTAAGGGTTGTTTCCCTTCTTTCTTGTTTCTAATATACTATTTTTAAACAGAAATTAAATGCTTGTTAAAAAAAACTGTATACAGCAGAAGAGTGGCCAAATGGTCAATTAAGGCTCATTTCTAAAGCTTAATGAGAACTTTATCATTAAAACATCATTAATTAGGGTAAACTCTAAAGAATGCCCTAATGCCAGACTATCAATGATAGATGGCAGTAAAACACTGGTTGTCAATCTGTCACTATTCATTAATCTGAGGTTGGAATTACCATTCAAGGGCACTTACGTGATCTGAACAAATCTGTAAATCAGATTTAGATTTAAATGTCTACATTTAAGTTGTCTGATTTTCAGATACCATTTGCTGGTGTACAAACCCATCAAAAGAAACACTTTTTACTAACTACTTTCAGTTTACAGTTTCACCTTCCAAGTAAGGGTGGAAAGATTTAAAAGAACGTTATGTGTGCCTAGACATTTCAAAAGCAGACTGCTGCAAAACCAGTGCTAACAAATTCATCCTATCTTTTCATATAGACAGAAATCTCACGTCCGCTAATAGCACTAAGGGACAGAAGAATGTAGAGAAACCCTAGTCTCTACATTGCTCAAATGACAAGTGTGATATAGCAAATCCCTCGATGAATTCAAGTGTAAAAAAGAACAACAAGCCCACCGCCAAGCCAAAAGCCAAAAGTGCTTTAACTAGGGATTTCAAGGCCTATTAATTTTAGAAGCAGTAACATTAGTCTCCCAGTCTGTCGTCACTAGAAGCCCTTTGGGTTTTGAGAATTCCCAGTTGTGTCGCATCTATCTACATAATAACAAGCTACCAAAAGACTGAAATGAATGCAAAAAACGACTAGGTTCTAGGGAAACCAGATGAGATACAAAAGAAAGAATCCAAGAGACAAACAAGGGTCCACTTGTCCTCAGGGCGCAGGAATGGTCGTTCCCACATGGGGCCAAAATAAGGTTAAAAATAACTGACTCCATGCTCTGACCATGGCAGGGGGTGAGCGCCTGCCATCCTCATTCCAGAGGTACAGGACCGGGAAAGGGAAAGCATCCGACTGCCTCCCAGGGTCTCCCGGCACAGACCGTTAGCGGCACCCTCTCCTTCAGTCTGAGACAGCGACGTCGTCACGTCCTGACACTTAACTCTCCTAGTGGGGTCCCTGTCCCGCCTGCACCCCAGCCTTTTTCCCGCTGCCCTCAGGATGCTCACTTAAGGAAGCCGACGTGCTCTTCTCCGTCTACGAGCACTCGGGCCGCCGAGATCCAGTCCTGGGGCTTCACCCCCGGAACCACTGCACGCCCCTCAATCTTGAAGCGATCTCCTATGCCGACCCCACTCCCTCCCGATCCGTCTGCAGCAGCCCCGGGCACCTCCGAGCTCTGGACATCCCCTGATAGCAGCAGCAGCAGGACTGGAAAGAATCCCCACAGAGCGGCCGCCATGACAGAAGCTCTACACAGGTCGCCAGCCCCGGAAGCCCTCCCTGTCTCCCAGCCGCCACCGCCGCCTTTGGCGGCTTCATGTCGTCATCAGTGGGCGCCCGTTTCTGTCATAAGCTGTCGGATCCAACCGGAGGGAAGAAATCATGGCCGATCTACTAGCGAGGCGGAAGAAAGGCGGAAGTACTGCCCTAAACTCCCGGCGCTCCGGGTTGGAAGGCGGTGCGCAGAGCATGTGTCAAATGCCCAGGAAGGGGACCGCCCATGAAGTGAAACTAAAGTGTGTGTTGCTGTGGCAGCCACGGAGGCCAAGGACCTCACGGGAGTAAAAGATGATGACACTGGCTTCAGGAGAAACCATCCAGAAAAGAGCTTTCAAAAAACTTCTAGAGACTCCCCAAGACGTATGAGATGAAAGGCTCCTGTCCGTGTGCGTTTAACCCATTTCTCCTTATCCCCGAGATTCCGCGCTGCTGTGTCTGCGACTGCAGCGTTTACGCCGGGATAACGCGTGGATTACAGTCCCGATTTTACTCCCAAAGTTTGCCACAAAATATCTCGCGTCTGTTATTTTTGCATGGTTCTAGTATTTTGACTTTGGAAACAAAAGACATCGTTCTATTTATAGCATTCTGTTTTTAGTAGTGGTATTACCATTTACAAAATATAGTAATTCTCGATCGCTGAAATGTCAAATCCGAGAAAACGTAGCATTCCTACGCGTGATGGTAATACTGGTCTCGAACAGTTGTTGGCCGAAGATTCATTTGATGAATCTGATTTTTCGGAAATAGACGATTCTGATAATTTTTCGGATAGTGCTTTACAAGATGATAAGGTCAGGCCTCTGTCCCATTTAGAATCTGATGGAAAGAGCCCTACATCAGCTGACTCAGGGCGCTCTCTGAAATGGTCAACTCGTGCTATGATTCCACGTCAAAGGTATGACTTTACCGGCACACCTGGCAGAAAAGTGGATGTCAGTGATATCACAGACCCATTGCAGTATTTTGAACTGTTTTTTACTGAGGAATTAGTTTCAAAAATTACTAGAGAAACAAATGCCCAAGCTGCTTTGTTGGCTTCAAAGCCACCTGGTCCAAAAGGATTTTCACGAATGGATAAATGGAAAGACACTGACAATGACGAGCTGAAAGTCTTTTTTGCGGTAATGCTACTGCAAGGTATTGTGCAGAAACCTGAGCTGGAGATGTTTTGGTCAACAAGGCCTCTTTTGGATACCCCTTACCTCAGGCAAATTATGACCGGTGAAAGATTTTTACTTTTGTTTCGGTGCTTGCATTTTGTCAACAATTCTTCCATATCCGCTGGTCAATCAAAGGCCCAGATTTCACTGCAGAAGATCAAACCTGTGTTTGACTTTCTTGTAAATAAATTTTCAACTGTATATACTCCAAACAGAAACATTGCAGTTGATGAATCACTGATGCTGTTCAAGGGGCCATTAGCTATCAAGCAATATGTCCCAACAAAACGCATACGATTTGGTCTGAAGCTATATGTGCTTTGTGAAAGTCAATCTGGTTACGTGTGGAATGCACTTGTTCACACAGGGCCCGGTATGAATTTGAAGGATTCGGCTGATGGTCTGAAATCATCGCGCATTGTTCTTACCTTGGTCAATGACCTTCTTGGCCAAGGGTATTGTGTCTTCCTCGATAACTTTAATATATCTCCCATGCTTTTCAGAGAATTACATCAAAATAGGACTGATGCAGTTGGGACAGCTCGTTTGAACAGAAAACAGATTCCAAATGATCTGAAAAAAAGGATTGCAAAGGGGACGACTGTAGCCAGATTCTGTGGTGAACTTATGGCACTGAAATGGTGTGACACAAAGGAGGTGACAATGTTGTCAACATTCCACAGTGATACCGTGATTGAAGTAAACAACAGAAATGGAAAGAAAACTAAAAAGCCACGTGTCATTGTGGATTATAACGAGAATATGGGAGCAGTGGACTCAGCTGATCAGATGCTTACTTCTTATCCATCTGAGCGCAAAAGACACAAGGTCTGGTATAAGAAATTCTTTCACCACCTTCTACACATTACAGTGCTGAACTCCTACATCCTGTTCAAGAAGGACAATCCTGAGTATACCATGAGCCATATAAACTTCAGACTGACATTGATTGAAAGAATGCTGGAAAAGCATCACAAGCCAGGGCAGCAACATCTTCGAGGTCGTCCGTGCTCTGATGATGTCACACCTCTTCGTCTGTCTGGAAGACATTTCCCCAAGAGCATACCGCCAACATCAGGGAAACAGAATCCAACTGGTCGCTGCAAAATTTGTTGCTCCCAGTATGACAAAGATGGCAAGAAGATCCGGAAAGAAACACGCTATTTTTGTGCGGAATGTGATGTTCCACTTTGTGTTGTTCCATGCTTTGAAATTTACCACACACAAAAAAATTATTAAATACCAATCATCATATACATATCTGTGCCATTAGGATTAGAGACAACTTCTGTTTAGAAATAACTCCCAAGATTGGGAGGCCGAGCTGGGCACATCACCTGAGATCAGGAGTTTGAGACCAGCCTGGCTGACATGGTGAAACGCTATCTCTACTAAAAATACAAAAATTAGCCAGGCATGGTGGCACACACCTGTAATCCCAGCTACTCAGGAGACTGAGGCTGGAGAATCACTTGAACCCATGAGGCAGAGGTTGCAGTAAGCTGAGATTGCACCACTGCACTACAGCCTGGGCAATATCTCAAAAAAAAAAAAAAGACCAATAACTCCAAGAACAGTTTTTATATTTTACTTACTTTACTTTCTTTCCTTTCCCCAGCTTTTTTTTTTTTTTTTTTTTTTTAGATGGAGTCTCGCTTGGTTGCCAGGCTGGAGTGCAGTGGCATGACCTTGGTTCACCGCAACCTCCACCTCCTGGGTTCAAGCCATTCTTCTGCCTCAGCCTCTGGAGTAGCTGGGACTACAGGCATGTCCCAACACACCCAGCTAATTTTTTTTTCTTTGTATTTTTATTTTTATTTTTAGGAGAGATGGGGTTTCACTGTGTTGGCCAGGATGGTCTCAATCTCCTGACCTCATGATCTGCCCATCTCAACCTCCTAAAGTGCCGGGATTGCAAGCGTGATTTTCATATTGAAAATCAGTCAGATTTGCTTCAGCCTTAAAAGAGCGTGTTTATGTAAAATTAGATAAGTGCAGGCAGCGAGCTGAACTTTCTTTTTTTTCCTAAGCGGGAGATGGGAAGAAGATATTCTCTGCACAAAAATAGCTGGAAAATACCTAAGTGTTACCTTTTCTGGGGAAAAGGGTTGGAAGACAATTCATCTGATGCTTCACTATGCTTCCTGTCATGATTGCTTTACTGTAAACATAACGACAAGGTTGTAGTGGGAGGAGGGGGGTTGCTTGCTGTCCGTGTTGATCTTTAGGGCCTTAGCCAAGATTTCAGACATCATTTGCTCCAGTCCTTTCATTTTCTTTATGGTGAAAAGTGAAGTAACTTGCCCAAGATTTTTCTTGGCTCTATACATTGCTGTCTCTACTACAAACCCCTATTGAGGGTAATGCATGTTTTAGCCTGTGCACTCTTAGAGTTAGCATCCTGGAGAAGAGTAACAACAACTGAAAAAAGAGATTCAAGAGTCAAGTACTGAGCCCCTGGCAGGGGATGGGGACGTGCTGCCTGGAGCCACCCCTATACTCGAGTGTCCCCAGCATCAGCTACTGCAGCATTGGGGTACTTTCCCTTGTCTTTTTCTGAAGATACTTATTTCTTCATATTTGATCGTTGGAAGGAGCAGCACTGCTCAGAAAACAAACAAACACATTTGACTTTCTTGTCTGCCAGATAAATCTCTTATTTGCCAGGGAACTGGTAACCTAGGATCAAGAAGTGTGTGCAGAATGTTTATTTGCATTCTTTTTACTTTAAAATATGCTTTAATTTTTGAATAGATAAGACATTCAAGTGTCAGAAAGTAAAAGTCAGTTCAGGACCGAGAAAGGAAAGATCAGTGCTAATTTTAATCAGACTGTGATGTACCTACTAGACACAGACAGGGCCAGTGGCAAGGCCATCAGAAAACTTTTTTCCCAGGGTTACATCACACCTGCAAAACACCTAATAACCTTTTTTTCAGTGATTACCACTTTCTTACCAATGACTTCGCTTTGTTTGT
Organism: Lagothrix lagotricha; assembly: GCA_963574225.1. Classification (NCBI taxonomy): domain Eukaryota; kingdom Metazoa; phylum Chordata; class Mammalia; order Primates; family Atelidae; genus Lagothrix; species Lagothrix lagotricha. Next base: position 49,070 of record CAUYNB010040922.1, read on the forward strand.
CTTGCCTCTGGACAGATTGCTGAGATACTCAATCCAGAGCTGATCCTTGCTTCCCTAGACTTCCCTCAGTCATTCAACAAAAGCTCAAATCCTGTAAAAGTTCCTTTCCGTTCCCTCTTACTGCTATATCCTTGGTTTCTCTGGTGTGGAGTCTTCTTTACGGCAGCAAACTCATAAACTTAACTTTGACCACAAGTGTGTTCCTTGGTGGTCTTTATCTGATAGACTTTGTCACATGGTACAATATTCAAAAGGTATGAGTATACAAAAAAAAATTTCCCACCTATTTCTCTCCTTAGTCACCCAATTCTCAAGAAGCAATCAGTGTTGCCATTTTCCTGAGAATTCTTCCAGAAATAGTAAATTATCTGCAGAAAAATACATACATTAAAAATAAGGCTATGCACAGTGGCATGCCTGTAGTCCCAGATACTCAGGAAGCTGAGGCAGGAGGATCACTTGAGGCCAGGAGTTTGAAGCTGTAGTGTGCTATGACAGAAGGCCTGTGAATAGCCATTGCACTCCATCCGAGGCAACATAGCCAGACCCTGTCTCTAAAAAAAAAAATAAAGAAAAAAATATATGTAGTTTTTTTAAATTAAAAAACAAATCCATATATACATATATATGTATATATAGTATGCTACCAGTTGTGTGAAAAAAGAGGCAAAATATGTATTTATTTAATTTATAATATACAAATAACATTATAGAAATAAAAGTATTAATATAAAACATACTATAATATATAATGTATTACCTAACATGATTATATGTTAACTACAGTGTGTCCTGTGTTTTACATATATATTTCCACAGCATACTGTAAATGCAATTCTACACTTTGCTGTTTTTACTTAATATATCTTGGAAGTCATCCTTTATTAGTAAAGAGCTTCATAATTCCTTTTCATGGCTGCAAAATGTTCCAGCTTATGGATGGACTGATTCTCCATCGAGCAACATTAAGATTGTGTCCTACTGTACTATTCCTAATTTTGCTGAAGTGAATTTCCTTTGCCACGTGATTTCCACAGTGTATATATGTAGTATGATTAGTACTAGCAGAAAGTAGAATTGCTAGATCAAAGAATATGTGCCTTTGTAATTTTGATGATATTGTGAAATCTTCCACAGAAGTTGTTGCAACTGTCACTCTCACCAGCAATGTGTAAGATGGCTTGCTACTCCATACCCTCACCAACAATGAGCTATCAAATATTATCTTGCCAAGCGAATAAATTAAAAATCATATATCAGTTTTTTGTTTGTTTGTCTGTTTAGTTGGTTGGTTTTTGAGATGTAGTCTTACTCTGTCACCCAGGCTGTAGTGCAGTGACACGGTCTTGGCTCACTGCAGTCTCTGCCTCCCACGTTCAAACGATTCTCCTGCCTCAGCCTCCTGAGTAGCTGGGACTACAGGTTTGTGCCACCACACCTGGCTAATTTTTGTATTTTTAGTAGAGACGGAGTTTCACTATGTTGGCCAGACAGGTCTCTAACTTGACCTTGCAATCAGCCCACCTCGGCCTTCCAAAGTTGCCCAGGCTGGAGTGCAGTGACATGATCTCAGCTCACTGCAACCTCTGCCTCCTGGGTTCAACCTCAGCTTCTGAGTATCTGGGATTACTAGGCACCCACCACCACACCCAGTTAATTTTTGTATTTTTAGTAGAGACACGCTTTCACCATGTTGGACAAGCTGGTCTTGAACTCCTGACCTCAGGTGATCCATCCACCTCGGCCTCCCAAACTGCTGGGATTACAGGTGTGAGCCACTGTGCCTGGCCCTTCTTGATTTTTTAATCCTTCTTCTGCCATATGGTGAATTAACTCTAAGTTGTATTGTAGGATTAATGGAGAGCAGCTAAAGAGGAATAAAGCCCTGTGTTCAGCTAAGGATAGTTATCATGAAGGATAAAAGCCTCAAAATCCTGATTTTAAAATCAGCCCACATTGAGCTGAGCCCTGAGACAGGCCTTTGTTTCAGTCCCAACCAGAGCAGAAGTAAGCATTTTTGGAACCATAATAAAAAGATTGTTTGAGAAATAATGGAATGGGACAAAAGATTATAATGTACTACAGCCCACTGACCATTACACGCTTTCTAAACTACGAAGAAAATTTTATTTTTCAAAAATTCCAAAATTTAGAAATACGCTGAAATAAAAACAGCTCTATCCCAAGTTTCCTGATTTTTTTTCCCCGTATATTTTTGGTGACCCCTCTTTGCTGGTGGTATCTTAGACATTTGTTCAGTTTGACTAACAGGTAATCAGTGCTCATCACAATACCTCAGATAGAAGCTGGGAAGTTTACTTTTCAGTAGGACAAAAGGTGGAAAAGGACCCGCAGTGAACAGCAACTGAGGTCTGTATCCCCATTTCTGCCTTCCTTTCTCCCTTTCCCTTATTGTTACACATACTAAACTATCCAATGCTTTGAACCTCTCACATGTCAGGCTTATACCTCTGTAGGCATTACATGGAGAAGAAAAGCCTGAGTAATGTTTTCAGGTAGTGTGAAATTCTATTATCTCTACTGGTTTCCAGGTAGGCCAGATGAACTGGATAGATTCAACTCCAAATTATGTGTTTTCCCTTGGACTCATGCTTTATAAAAGAAACTATAATTATAAAATACTGTAGAAAGATTTTGTGCTGGACTGGGTCAGTTTGTCCAGCTAGATTACTTTTTTTTTTTTGAGAATGAGTCTGCTCTGTCGCCCAGGCTGGAGTGCAGTGGCACAATCTCAGCTCACTGCAACCTCCTCGTCCTGGGTTCAAGTGATTCTCCTGCCTCAGCCTCCTGAGTAGCTGGGACTACAGATGTGTGCCACACCCAGCTAATTTTTTTATTTTTAGTAGAGGCAGGGTTTCACCATGTTGGCCAGGATGGTCTCGATCTCTTGATGTCGTGATCCACCCGCCTCGGCTTCCCAAAGGGCTGGGATTACAGGCATGAGCCGCCACGCCCGGCCCAGCCAGATCACTTTCTACCCTCACCCTGCTTTGTGTCCTGGAAGGCTGGACCCTTAAGGGCTGCAAAAATTCAGTTCCATTTCCTTCTGGCTTCCTCTTGGGTTCAGCCAATGGGAGCTCTCTACTAGTAACACACCCCTTGCAGTTTCTCTTAACACTCCCCATACTTCAAAAAAAGTTTAATGAAGTTTACAATCACCTTTGTTGAGTGTTCCTTTTGTTTCCTGCCAAGACCCTGACCCATATGTATTTCAAGTAGAACTACATGTTAATTAATGCAAAAAGTGTTAAAGTGAGAAGTGATCAGTTTACTATCCAAGCCGTTCACCTTTCTCCCTCTTCTTTTTTTGCTGCCTAGCTGTTCATATCATGGCCACAAGGGGGTGAACAAAGATAGGGACAGAAACAAATCCGAAAACCCATGCTTCAGGAATTTTTGTAAATGTCAGATTATACCCAAGGAAGTTAACTCTAGGGTTTACGTGTAATATTTCTATCTTAGTCAGTGTTCTAAGTTTCTGTTTTTGGCAACATTTTATAGTCAGAAATATAAAGCTATTTTTCAAAATAAAGGGGGAAGTAAACTTGCTAAAAATATATATATATATATATATATATATACATCAGATAAAAATATAGAATATTTACTTTGAACTAAAAATACATAATTGCTAAATATATATAATAGAATTTACTTTGAACTCTTAAAATTGGAATCTGTCAAAAAACAGTTATCATCTCTATCTGGACTTTCCATGGTCATTTAAAGTAACATCTTTGGGGATACTTTTGGCCTTTCCCGGTTCTGTTTCAGTATTCTGCTTATCAGCACTGATGTAATCGTGCTTTTCAAACTATTCTTCACACATTGGCTATCTATTTACATGTAAGACGTAGTCAATTATAAGGTAAGACTACAAAATAACGAGGATCATGCCTTTAGCCACTTCTCTTTAATATTTAAGTTAATGGGTTTGTGGTTTTTATTTTTTTAATATAGTAACACTAGCAGAATGCTTGAGGAAACTTCAGATGTGCTAATCTCCAAATATCCATATACTTTAAGTGATTTTTGAGGTTTAAGTTTTCAAATCTCATTTACTTCACGTAGATTAGCTAATCTTTTTCACTCCAGTAAACAGGAGCCAATTCCCATAATATTTTTAAATGCTTGTCATCCACTAGGACTGTGGATTTGGCTTTCTGAAGTTCCCTGTAAAGCCCTCTGAAATCAGATAGGTCATCCACCATTCTCAGAGGGAGTTCAAGAGGAATCCTAACCTGCCTCAGAGTCCTGAAAAAATAAATTACAATGGAAAGATTTCATTTTCCTCATTTTACTCTAAATTCTCATTTTTTCCACCAAATCTGTGAAAAACATAAATAAAATAAATTGGGAAAGTGTGAAGATATGCTAAGTAACTTATAAACATGAAGAGGAGGCAATCATCTTTGATATTAAGAAATGTGATAAAACTGTAAGCATCCCGAGATATTCTAAAGTGCTTTGTAAATGCTAAAATGTAAATATTGTTAGTTAGTATAATTGAACAATAGTGACTGAGAAGTGAAAGTGTTAGGGGGAAGGAGTTATGCTGTACTGACTGCGCTTTGTGCTTTTAGGAGCTGCTGGCCTGGTGAAACTCGCTTCTCACATGGCCTGTGGTACAGTATAGGGATGCTCCGTGCACTGTGGGGACCTAGGCTAAAGGACTGGCTCTGAGACCAGTCACAAAACTTAGGACAGTAGTTAAACTCCAGCTCCACACACGACATCCTAAGCCCTCCTTGTATGTTCTCCGTGTTGCTACCTCACATGCTAGCCCTTATAAAACATTAGTGCTCTACTTATATCTCTACATAATAAATGCAAATGTGGATCTCCTTCATGCCCCAATTAGGATTTTACTTTAAAAAAAAAAAAAAAAAAAAAAACCTGGGCCAGGCGCAATAGCTCATGCCTGTAATCCCAGCAATTTGGGAGGCCGAGGTGGGCGGATCACCTGAGGTGGGGAGTTTGAGACCAGCCTAACCAACATGGAGAAACTCATCTCTACTGAAAATACAAAATTAGCCAAGCGTGGTGCTTCATGCCTGTAATCCTAGCTACTCGGGAGGCTGAGGCAGGAGAATTGCTTGAACCCGGGAGGTGGAGGTTGCAGTGAGCCTAGATCAGGCCATTGCACTCCAGCCTGGGTGTCAGGGCGAGACTCCATAACAAACAAACAAACAGTGGTAAAATACACATAAAAAATTTACCAGGCCAGGCACGGTGGCTCATGCCTGTAATCCCAGCACTTTGGGAGGCCAAGGTGGGTGGATCATTTGAGCTCAGGAGTTCGAGATGAGCCTTGGCAACACGGCAAAATTCTGTCCCTACAAAAAATACAAAAATTAGCTGGGGGAAAGGAGTTACGCTGCACTGACTGCGCTTTGTGCTTTTAGGCTCTGCTGGCCTGGTGAAACCCGCTTCTCAAATGACCTGTGGTATAGTAGAGGCTGAGGTGGGAGGATCACATGAACCCAGAAGATGAAGGTTGCAATGAGCCCAGACTATGCCACTGCATTCCAGCTGGGCAACAGAGTAAGAACTTATCTCAAAAAAAATAAAAATTTATCATCATCAATGTGCAAATGGGTGGATAAAATTTTTACCATCTCAACCATTTTTAAGTGTACATTTCAGTAGTGTTAAGTGTACCACTGTTGCAAGTATTAAGTATACCATGATTGTAAAACTCATCTCCAGAACTTTTTCATCTTGCAAAACTGAAACTATACCCATTAAACTCCCCATTTCCCTACAGCCCCTGGCAACCATCAGCCCCTGGCAACCATCATTCTTTCTGCTTCTGTAAATTTGACTACCTTTTTTTAAAGTTATTTTTTTAGACAGAGTCTTGCTGTCACCCCGGCTGGAGTGCAGTGGCACGACCTTGGCTCACTGCAACCTCTACCTCCCAGGCTCAAGCGATTCTTCTGCCGCAGCCTCCTGAGTAGCTGGGACTACAGGCGCGCCACCACTCCCAGTTAATTTTTGTATTTTTAGTAGAAATGGGGTTTTGCTATGTTGGCCAGGCTAGTCTCGAACTCCTGACCTCAAGTGATCCAGTTATCTTGGCCTCCAAAAGTGCTGAGATTACAGGAATGAGCCACCGTGCCAGGCAAATTTGACTACTTTAAATAACTCATACAAGTGGAATCATACAGCATGTGTCTTTTTGTGAATAGCTTATTTCACTCAGCATAATGACCTCAAGGTTTCATGTTCTAGCATGTGTCAGAATTGTTTTCTTTTTAAAGACTGAATAAATTAGATTGACTGTATGTACAACATTTTGTTTACCCACTCTTTTCTCGATGGACCCTTGGGTTGCTTCTACCCTGTGGCTATTGTGAATGATGCTGCTAAGAACAGCGGTATAAAAATATCTGCTCAAGTGCTTTCCTTCACTTCTTTTAGGTATATACCTAGAAGTGGAATTGCTGCATCACATAGTAATTCTCTTTTCAGTATTTGCCAAAACTGCCATGCTGTTTTCCATAGAGACTGTAACATTTTACATTCTCACCAACAGTACACAAGTTTCTCCACATCCTCAGTGACACTTATTATTTTCTGTTGTGTTTATTTCTGTTTCTTTTTATTTTTGAGACAGGGTCTTGCTCAGTTTCCCAGGCTGAAGTGCAGTGGCATGATCATAGCCTACTATAGCCTCAATCTCCTGGGCTCAAGAGATCTACCCACCTTGTCCTTCCAAGTAGCTGGGACTACAGGCGTGTACCACCACATCTGGCAGACTGTTTTTGTGTAGACAGAAAAAAGTTGCCTAGGCTGGTCTCAATTTCCTGAGCTCAAGCAATCCTCTTGCCTCAGCCTCCCAAACTGGTGGAATTACAGGTATGAGCTACCATGCCTAGCTTTTAGCCTATTTTTAAATAGGATTTTTTTGTTGTTTAATTGTAGGAGTATTGTATATATTCTGAATAATAACATCATATCAAACATGTGATTTGCAAACATTTTTTCCATTCTGTAGGTTGCCTTTTCACTCCGTTGATTGTGTCCTTTAATGCACAGAAGTTTCTAATTTTGATGTCGTTCATTTTATGTTGTTTTTTTTTTCCTGTTGTTGTTTTTTGAGATGGAGTCTCATTCTGTCGCCCAGGCGGAATGTAGTGGTACAATCTCAGCTCACTGCAACCTCCACCTCCCAGGTTCAAGCGATTCTCCTGCCTCAGCCTTGAGTAGCTACGATCACAGGCATGGGCCACAATGCCTGGCTAACTTTTGTATGTTTAGTAGAGACAGGATTTCATCATGTTCATTCTCAAACTTCTAAGCTCAAGTGATCTGCCTGCCTCAGCCTCCCAAAGTGCTGAGATTACAGGTATGACCCACACAGCTGGCCTAAGAAATCATGTTTAAATCCATTGCCATGAAGCTTTCCCCCTATATTTTCTTCTAATAATTTTGTAGTTTTCAAATTATCTTTTTATAACTACCTTTTCTACATTTGTTGGAAGATTCCTCTGCCTCTTGTGGGATCTGGACTACTCATGTCCTATGGGTAGAGTTGTTGGTCAAGGATTTGTTTCTGTGTTTGTTTACTCAGTCACATTGATAGAGGCAGGAGGCAGAGAAACTCTAGGCAGACAGGGGTGGGTACCTGGCAAAATCCCACTTTCAAGCTCAAAAGCTGAAAAGCCATGGCCCAAAGTGAGAACTTCCATCCCTGTGTGCCTGGTCTCTCTCAATTGATTCTTTCCGAATAATGTCTTCTTACTAATCGAATGTTGCCTTTTCCAAAACCACCTACTGCCCACCCTGCCCCCATCTTGTGCCTTTAGAGAAGAGAAGCAGCTGATGTCAGGGAGAGGCAACTTGACTTCAGAGATGATGGCTGGACATTGGAAAGAGGCAAACTGACTTTGGAAGAGAAAGGCAGAGATGTGACTTGGCTTTAGGGGAGAGCAACCTGCCCTTCCCATCCTCTTTTATCTCCCCTCTCTGCTGAGAGCTGCTTTCATTCTCTGCATTCACCATCCTTCAGCTCGTATGCATGATCTCATTCTTCCTGGGCACTGGACAAGAATTCAGGATGCACCAAGTGCGGGTACCCAAAAAGGCTTTCACACTGACCCTTTGCCCTCACTGGTAGAGGGCAGCCACCCCACTCAATGAGGCAAAATGCCCACTGAGCTGATAACACACTACTGTCCATGGACAGCGAAGCTAAGCAAGCATTGTAACATGCCCTCTAGGGCCTTGGAGTCACAGGCACTCCCACCTGGACACTGCCGTGGGACCTGCACGGACTTTACTCCCGCCAGCACTAAAGCAGTCGGCTGGTTCCTGCACTCACTCAGCTATATACTCCCTCCTGCAAGGGGTAGAACATGGTTGCAAACCCTGGTGAACAGAGTTTGTTTCTGCTGGTACTGAAGGGGCCAGCTAGTTCCCATACTCCTTTGCTCATGTGCTCTGTCCTGAGGGCTTGAGCAGGGCAGGCTGAGTAAATGGGGCACCCCTGTCTTGAGTCCGACAAAGGGATCAAGAAAATATATTGTATTGATAATTGCTTTTGGAGCAGTCCTCTCCTTTATTTATTTTTATTTTTTGGGATGGAGTCTTGCTCTGTCACCCAGGCTGGAGTGCAGTGGTGTGATGTTGGCTCACAGCAACTTCTGCCTCCCAGATTCAAGTGATTCTCCTGCCTCAGTCTCCCTAGCAGCTGGGATTACAGGCACATGTCACCATGCTCTGCTGATTTTTGTATTTGTAGTAGAGACAAAGTTTCACCATGTTGGCCAGGCTGGTGACCTTAGGTGGTCCACCTGCCTTGGCCTCCCAAAGTGTTGGGATTACAGACACCCACCTGGCCAGTCCTTGAGCCACCACATCTGTCCAGTCCTCTGTTTTAGAATAGAGAATATTTTCCTAGGTACAGGTTCTTCCAGAACTGGCAGTGCCTCTCAATATTCACATACATACATATCACCTGCAAATGTTGTAAAAAATATGCACTTTAATTAGGAAACCCTTGATAGGGCCTGAGGTTCTGCAATTTTTTTTTTTTTTTTTTTTGACAGAGTTTCACTCTTGTCACCCAGGCTGGAGTGCAATGGAGCGATCTCACCTCACTGCAACTTCTGCCTCCTGGGTTCAAGTGATTCTCCTGCCTCAGCCTCCTGAGTAGCTGGGATTACAGGCACACACCACCATACCTGGCTAATTTTTGTATTTTTAGTAGAGATGAGGTTTTGCCACGTTGACCAGGTTGGTCTCGAACTCCTGACCTCAAGGGATCCACCTGTCTTGGCCTCCCAAAGTGCTGGGATTATAGGCCTGAGCCACTGTACCCGGCCCAAAGAGGTTCCACATTTCTAAGAAGCTCCTTCATGCTACTAGCAAATGGACCCACTTTAGGTAGGAAAGGAGGAGACCTGTGATTATGTTTTTTTTTTTTTTTTGTAAAGAGATTTTATTCGCTTAATATAAAATTTATCATAGAATACTCCTGATAAAACATGTGATACAAATATCACTGTTAGAGCCATCAAAATAATTATTTTCATTAATAATTGTGGATGAAATTGTTGAGAAATGTTTATTCTCTTATCAGAGAGCAGGAGGAGTTAATGGTGCTAACTGGGGGTGATGGAGATAGTCCTATGAGAAGCAGAGAAGCCAAATCTACTTCTTTGGCACTGATTTGGTCACCTCCTTTATATTACCAAGTATAACACTCTATACAGACAGCGAGGTAGCTCAATGCATGTACAGAATCCCTGGTTATTTATGCAGTACATTAGATTAAGCCCATCTTTATTTCAGGGTTCTATTCAGAAAGTAATTTGAGGTCTTTGGTGTTCTCAGGCACAGCTTTCTTCAAGAGCAAAGCAGAAGCCCTTAGGCAAATTCAGGCTCCACTTAAGGTCCCATCCCTTGATTCAACCTTTAGAACAATGGGTTTTTCTGTTTGAAGAAGTCCTCCTACGCGTCATTTCAGGGGGATCTGTGTTTCCTTACAAGGTTTGAAGGAGAAGTTCTGAGGGACTCTGATTAGAGCAGGTTTCCTGTTCATGAGAGCAAACCTCATGCCAATGCAGTTTCTGGGTCCAGTTCCAAAGGGTGTGTATGTGTAAGGATCTATGTTGTCCTTGTTCTTCTTACCGAACCTTTCAGGGAAGAACTTCTCAGGCTCTGTCCAGTACTTTGGGTCATAGTGAAGAGCATAGCTTGGAATCATCACCACTACCCCTTCGGGAATGAACATCCCATTGATTTCAACATCTTTTTTGCAGACCTTCTCAAGTCTCATAGCAAGTGGGAATAATCTGAGTGTTTCATTCACTACCATGTCAAGATACTCCATCTGTAGCACAGTATCTTAGGTGGCTGGTGCCTTGTTGGGTAAAATTGCATCAATTTCCTCCTGCAGTTTCTGCTGGACATCAGGATGAGTGGCCGGTTCATATATAATGAAGGAACGAGTACTGCTGGTGGTTTCATAGCCAGCAAAAATAAAGATAATTGATTGGGCCACAAGCTCCAGATCAGACAGAGCTTTGTGGGACTCAGTTTCTTTTGAATTCTGGAAGTCAACTGTCAGCTGAAGGAAATCCACTCGGTGCTTTTGTGTAACTTTGGGGCGACTTTCTTTTATTCTTTTTATAGATTTTCTTAAAAAACTTGTAGAATCTCTTGGAAACACAGAGATATTTAATGCTTCAATAATTGGGGTAAGGAATGGAAACGTTATTGAGAGAAAGAATGGATCTAAGAAATCAAGTCTTAAAAGCTTCTTGGTGCTTTCCACAAAGGGGTCTTGAGGATTGTTGAGAGATCAACGTTCACTCCAAATGATGTGCCAGTGATCACATCCATGCTGTAGGCCCCAAAGATGTCTTTCATGTTGATAGGCTTGCCTTTCTCTGCTTCCTGCCTCAGGTTTTTCACCAACACCTCTCCATACTGGGCAATGATAGGGACCATCTCCTTGAGTTTTCCACTGGTGAAGGTTGGAGACAGCATTGATCGTATTCTCTTCCATTCATCACCCTCAGCTATAGAGATGGCACTTTTCATAAATCCCACTGGACTGAAAGGCATCCGGTTAGTGAAGACAGAATAATATTCTTTCACTAGCACTGTTTTGATTATGTTGGGATCTGCAAAAGCCAGCACAGGCTGTCGACCATCATAAATCCCACACACTTTTCCATACTTTTTATAACATTCCACATCAAACTTCCAAAAGCCCTGATGGTAGGACAAAACAGTTCCCAAAAAGGGCAGAGGTGTGGGTCCTGGAATTCCAAGCTTCTTAAAAAGCCCGTGTGAACGGGTTCCATATCTGAGATGAGCTCCTGAAGGGCACAGTCTGGTCTGATTCACTGTCATGGCTCTGGTCCCTATCACGGTGCTGTCTCCTTTTTGTTCCTTGCTTGGGTGGACTACGAGGATCCTCCAGTCCAGATGCTAAAATACAAATTCTTTTTTAGCTTTTATCATATGGCAAGCAGTTCCATAAAGTTTCACATGGCACTAAATGCTGTATCTTCTGAATTATTAAGGAGATAAATTTGGTATTCATGAGCTAAATTAGTAGAGTATGAGAGTTTACCACAGGGCTGTTTTACGATTTTGGGGTATTCTAGGCATTTTTATCTTTGTAGATCACATTCCTCTATTTAAAACAATTAAAAATTATATTTTATGGCCAGGTGCAGTGGCTCACGCCTGTAATCCCAGCACTTTGGGAGGCCAAGGCAAGCGGATCATGAGGTCAGGAGTTTAAGACCAGCCTGGCCAATACGGTGAAACCCTGCCTCTACTAGAAATACAAAAATTAGTCAGGCGTTGTAGTGTGGGCCTGTAGTCCCAGCCAGTCAGGAGGCTGAGGCAGAAGAATCGCTTGAACCCGGGAAGTGGAGGTTGCAGTGAGCTGAGATCGCACCACTGCACTCCAGCCTGGGTGACAGAGGGAGACTCTGTCTCAAAAATATATATTTTATGACTATTAGAATAAAAAAAATATAATACAGGCAGATTCATTAAGGTATATTCACTATTATTTATTTCTTCGTATTTTAAAAGGAATTAAGACATTTTTATGGAGCCCTGAAAGTATCATTGACTCTAGGCGTATATCTACTGTGCCTAATAGGAAAGTTGGCCTGGGTTTGTTGAAGACTCTAATTCAGAATTCTTCGGGTAAGACTGGCAGCCATACAATAGTTGGCAGACTGCTGAGCTCCCACAATTAATGGTCAGAGGCAGATAGTTGGAATTCCTATGATTTTCAGACAGGATGCTGTCTGAAACTGGATCAGCAGTATTGCTGTGAGTTGGTCATAATTTTCCATTACTGCTTTTTCTTTTTTTTTCTTTTTGTTTTTTGAGACAGAGCTGTTGCTCTGTTGTCCAGGCTGGAATGCAGTGGCACGATCTCAGCTCATTGCAACCTCCGCCCCATGTTCAAGCAATTCTCCTGTCTCAGCCTCCCCAGTAGCTGAGATTACAGGCGTACACCACCACACCCAGCTAATTTTTTGGGTTTTTAGTAGAGATGGGTTTTCACCCTGTTGGCCAGGCTGGTCTCGAACTCCTGACCTCAAGTGATCCACCTGCCTCAGGCTCCCAAAGTGCTGAGATTACAGGTGGGAGCCACCACACCCGGCCTCTTTTTTTTTTTTTTTTTGAGACGGAGTTTCATTCTTGTTACCTAGGCTGGAGTGCAATGGTGTGATCTCAGCTCACCGCAACCTCTGCCTCCTGGGTTCAAGCAATTCTCCTGCTTCAGCCTCTCGAGTAGGTGGGACTACAGGCGTGCACCACCATGCCCAGCTAATTTTTGTATTTTTAGTAGAGACAGGGTTTCACCATGTTGTCCCAGGATGGTCTTGATCTCTTGACCTCGTGATCCACCCGCCTCGGCCTCCCAAAGTGCTGGCATTATAGGCATGAGCCACTGCTTCCGGCCTCTCTTGTTTTTTAATTATAAAAATGGTATACTCTGTTAATTTGTGTGGTATTAACCCTACAAATTTTAATGATACAAATGGATACATTTTTGCCTATAATTTTCCAAAAGTCCGACTTTAACACAGGTACTATTACAGTTCAAATATCAACCATTCTGTCCCTTGTTGCTAAAGCAGACGTATACATATATAATTTCTCACGGGGTACTTTTTCAATTGTCAGCACATGTCTGTAAGTTCATAGTCTTCTCTTATAAATACAAGTGACTCAAATGTTTCTTTTCTGTACTTTGTTTTAAACCTGAAGAACCAACCTGAATCTAGATGCATCAATGAGGGTAGGAGACTAGGTAGAACCAGATGTTAAGAAGAGGTGGCAAAATATCTTGAATAGATGGGCTGAGAGTGACGAAAAGAGATCACTACAGTTTCAGAAAAGAAGATTCATGACAGGACCAAATCTGGAAGCCTCAAGGGAAACAGAGGAAAATGCTGGCCTCCCATTCTACCTCAGGAAAAAGGATATTGAAGAAGGGATTGTCTCCTGGGCGCACACCTCGTAACCTTCTTTGTAAGTCATAATCAAACTGCAAAATCTCTTTAAGTTAGTATATAATGTCATTTCCACATGTGATTAGTATTTTCAGTGCTCAGCCTGGCTGGTCTATCTTGATGGCCACAGTAGGGTTTGGCTTTTCCTCTAATATTCGGACTTACACCCAAATATACCTACAGCAAGGAAGGCCAACCAGGAAAATGTCCCTTCCCAACACTCCCCTGACTTGTTACCTTAGTTGCTGCCTGCATTTGACTCTAATTGAATGCAGAGCTTTTAAGGTTAAATGGCAATCATTTGGGCTACTGGTTAGCAATGCATCTGCCCTTCTTTTCTTGGGCTCTAAGTCAAGTTCTGGTCTGTGGAAAAGGGTGTTGAAAAAAAAAAAGGATACCTCGAGGAAGGAGTTTTAGGAGATCTTGAGTAGTAAGGACGCACATGTTCTCTTTCTTTCTTTCAGGAGATCCCAGGTAGTAAGGACACACATGCTCTTTCTTCTTTCTTTCTTTTTCTTTTTTCTTTCTCTTTCTTTTCTTCAGATCTCAGGTAGTAAGGACACACATGTTCTCTTCTTTCTTTTTCTCTTCCTTTCTTTCCTTTCTTTCGAGATGGAGTCTTGCTCTGTCACCCAGGCTGGAGCAGTGGTATGATGTCAGCTCACTGCAACCTCTGCCTCCCGACTTCAAGTGATTCTCCTGCCTCAGCCTCCCGAGTAGCTGGGACTGCAGGCACACACTGCCATGCCCGGCTAATTTTTTGTATTTTAGTAGAGACAGGGTTTCACCGTGTTGCCCAGGCTGGTCTCGAACTCCTAAGCTCAGGCAATCCACCCCTCCTCGGTCTCTCAAAGTGCTGGGATTATAGGCGTGAGCCACCGCTTCTGGTCCAAATGTTCTTTTTCCTTCTAGCTTCAAAGGAGCAAGTGAATCACAGGAACCAGATGTACAATATAGTTTTCATTTAGAAGAGATCCATTAACAACCACAGGGTTTTTAGAAAGTTCTGAATAACTCATAAACAAAGCAAATAACTCCTTAAACTTTAAATATGGTTTCTACATGCTAATTATAAATGGAACACTTAGAATGCTTTGACAGAATATAAGATCACATTCCTTTTTCTGTCATTTGAGCCTCTATATTTAAACATCCCAGAACAAATATCTCTATAAAGAATGACTAAAATTTATAAAGAATGATGAATTTAGTTTAAGTGCCATAATTTTTATTTTTATGTTTATTTATTTTTTTATGAGATGGAGTCTTAGTCTCCCACCCAGGCTGGAGTGCAATGGCATGATCTCGGCTCACTGCAACCTCTGCCTCCTGGGTTCAAGTGATTCTCCTGCCTCAGCCTCCCGAGTAGCTGGTATTACAGGCACCTGCCACTACGTCCACCTAATTTTTGTATTTGTAGTAGAGGCAGGGTTTCACCATGTTGGTCTGGCTGGTCTTGTAGTCCTGACCTCAGATGATCTGCAAGCTTCGGCCTTCCAAAGTGCTGGGATTACAGGTTTGAGCCACCACGCCTGGCCACAATTTTTATTTTTTGAGACGGAGTCTGGCTCTGTCACCCAGGCTGGAGTACGGTGGCATGATCTCACCTCACTACAACCTCCGCCTCCTGGGTTCAAGCGATTCTCCTGCATCAGCCTCCCAAGTAGGTGGGACTACAGGCGTGCACCACCACACCTGGCTACTTTATTGCATTTTTAGAGATGGGGTTTTACCACATTGGCCAGGCTGGTCTTGAACTCCTGACCTCAAGTGAACCGCCCACCTCAACCTCCCGAAGTGCTGGGATTATAGGTGTGAGCCCCTGTGCCCAGCCTAAGTCCTATGACCTGTGAACTTCCAGGAAACAGCAATCAAGTCATCTTCTTGAGCAAAGGTTTTGGCTGATTTGAGTAAGAAGTTTTGACAAGAAAGTTCTAAAAAGGACTAATATATGGAAACTCTAGGGAAATAGATTCAATCTTATACATTATAAGGAAGAGTTTTTTAAGTCAGACAGAATAGATCATTCCCAGGGTAGAGACGGGAATTCCTAGCAGGAATAAGCCACTTAGTCACTCGGTGGAGATGCTGTAAAAGGGAATGCAAGTAACATGTGGCTGTGCATGATCACTTTAATCTTGGGATTCTGTGGCTCTTTATTAGGAGTCTCAACAGTTGTTGTTTTAAACTGACTGAGAGTTTATTAATAGTAGTTACAGAAAAACAACCATCATTTCTCACATGCCAAGGGAAAAAGATGAAACACATACAAAACAGAGCGCTAGCTGTTATCATTAATACACAATCTTTAAAAAATTTTTATTTTTTATTTTTGTGGGTACATAGTAGGTATATATATTTATCGGGTATGTGAGATACTTTGATCCAGTATGCGATGCATAATAATCACATCATGAAAAAATGGGGTATCCATTCCTCCAAGCGTTATCCTTTGTGTTACAAACATTCCAATTATACTCTTTATTTAAAAATGTACAATTGAATTACTGATTATAGTCACGCTGTCGTGCTATCAAATACAGCTTATTCATTCTTTCTACTTTTTTTGGTACCCATTAAACATTCTCACCTCCCCTACAGTCCCTCGTTTTCCTTCCAGTCTCTTGTAACCATCCTTCTTTTCTCCATGTCTATGAGTTCAATCGTGTTGATTTTTACATCCCACAAGTAAGTCAGAACATGTGATGTTTGGCGTTCTGTGCCTGGCTTATTTCACTTAATATAATGACCCCAGTTACAACCATGTTGTTGCAAATGACAGAATCTCATTCTTTTTATGGCTGAATAGTACTCCATTGTAAGTAACACATTTTCTTTAACCATTCATCTGTTGATTGATACTTAGGTTGCTTTCAAATCTTGGTTACGATGAATAATGCTGCAATAAACATGGGGGTGCAGATACCTCTTCAATATACTGGTTTCCTTTCTTTGGGGTATATATCCAGTGGTGGGATTGCTGGATCTATGGTAGCTCTATTTTTAACTTTTCGAGGAAACTTTGAACTTTCCTTCAAAGTGGTTGTACTAATTAACATTCCCACCAACAGTGTACAAGAGGTCTCTTTTCTCTCCATACTCATCAGCATTTGTTACTGCCTTTTGGATAAAAGCCATTTTAACTGGGGTGAGATTATTTCTCACTGTAGTTTTGATTTGCATTTCTGTGATGATCAATGATGTTGAGCACTTTTCGTATGCCTGTTTACCATTTGTATGCCTTCTTTTGAGAAAGGTCTATTAAAATCTTTTGTCCAGTCAGATTATTTTTTCCCCCATAGAGTTGTTTGAGCTCCTTATATATGCTGGTTATTAATCCCTTTTCAGATGGGTAATTTGCAAATATTTTCTCCCAATCTCTGGGTTGTCTCTTCACTTTACTGATTGTCTCCTTTGCTGTGCAGAAGCTTTTTTTTTTTTTTTTAAGTAGAGACAGGGTTTCACCATGTTGGCCAGGCTAGTCTTGAACTTCTGACCTCAGGCGATCTGCCCGCCTCAGCCTCCCAAAGTGCTGGATTACAGGTGTGAGCCACCGCGCCCAGCCGCAGAAACTTTTTAACTTGATGTGACACCATCTGTCCATTCCATTTTTGCTTTGGTTGTCTGTGCTTGCAGGGTATTACTCAAGAAACTTTTGCCCAGATCAATATCCTGAAGAGTTTCCTCAATGCTTTTTCTTTTTTTTTTTTTTTTTT
Source organism: Lagothrix lagotricha (assembly GCA_963574225.1). Taxonomy (NCBI): domain Eukaryota; kingdom Metazoa; phylum Chordata; class Mammalia; order Primates; family Atelidae; genus Lagothrix; species Lagothrix lagotricha. Next base: position 66,309 of record CAUYNB010040922.1, read on the forward strand.
TGAGACAGGGTCTCACTCTGTCACCCAGGCTGGACGGTAGTGGTTTGATCTCGGCTCACTGCAACCTCCACCTCCTGGGCTCAAGCGATCCTCCATGTCAGCCTCCCGACTAGTATTCAGGCATGTGCCACCATGCTCAACTAATTTTTTGTAGAGACAGGGTTTCGCCATGTTGCCAAGGCTGGTCTTGAACTTCTGAGCTCAAGGGATCTGCCCACCTTGGCCTCCCAAAGTGCTAAGCTTGCAGACATGAGCCACTGCATCTGGCCGCCCCAGTTTTCTTGTAGTAGCTTCATAGTTTAAAGTCTTAGTTTTAAGTCTTTAATCCATTTTGATTTGATTTTTGTATATGGTGAGAGATACAGGTATAGTTTCATTCTTCTGCATATGGATATCCAGTTTTCCCAGCACCATTTATTGAAAAGACTCTTTTCCCAGTATATGTTCTTGGCCCCTTTGTTGAAAATGAGTTCACTGTAGGTGTGTGGATTTGTTTCTGAGTTCTCTATTCTGTTCCATTAGTCTATCTGTCTCTTTTTATGCCAGTACCATACTCTTTTGATTATTACAGCTCTGTAGTATAATTTGAAGTCAGGTAATGTGATTCCTCCAGTTTTGTTCTTTTGCTTAGTATAACTTTGGCTATTTTGGGTCTTCTGTGATTCCATATACATTTTAGGACTGTTTTTTCATTTCTACCCTTACACAATTTTTCAATGAGAAAAAAATGAAAATTCAATGAGTTCCATTACAATAGGCCATGCCACAGATGTTGCCAATTGACAATTACACGATACAATTAGACAAGATGATTTATAATTTCTTAGTTATAATTTAGCTATTCCCAAACTTCCTGTGAGGTCCTGACTAAACTGACAAACCTGAAAATTATAATTCCTAAAACAACAACAAAACCCTACAACTCACAGACCTCAACGATTCTCAAACTTATGTGTGTGTGAGAATCACCTGCAGAGCTTAATAGACATCAGATGTCTGGGCCCCACCCACAGAGATTCTGACTAAGTGGGTCCGGAATGGGGCCCTGGGCAGTTTCATGTTTACAAGCTTGGTATGTCATTCTGATGTGCCGCAAGTTTGAGAGCTGCTGGCTTATCTCAGGGGAATAGCATTTGCAATAAATAAGTAGTCTAGTAAAGCTCTTAGAAAACAAAGCAGAATGCTGAGCTTTATTTTTTTAAGCATAATGCTTCCTCTGTGGCTATGAGTCATTAGCAACTTTCCAGAAGCAGAAATTTTATGTCCATTTATCACAATTCTAATAAATTTTTGTCTAGCTATGACTTAACAATTAAAATAGTGCAGGGGTTAAGAACACATACACACACAGGTTTTGGGGTCAAACCAGGATTTGAATCCTGGCTGTGTCAATTACTAACAGTGAGACCTTGTCCAAGAGGCTTCACGTTGTTGAGACTTAGTTTCTGCATGTGGAAAAAGGAAATAGAGTACTTATTTATCTCCCAGGGTTGTTATGAGAATTAAATGAGAGAATGTAAATAAGGCACATATCACAGCTATAGGCAAGTGGAAAGCAATCAATAAATGGAATTATTGGCCAGGTGCAGTATCTCACACCTGTAATCCCAGCACTTTGTGGGGAGCCAAGGCAGGTGGATCAACCTGAGGTCAGGAGTTCCAGCCCAGCCTGGCCAACATGGTGAAAACCCATCTCTACTAAAAATACAAAAATTAGCTGGGCATGCTGGCGGGTGCCTATAATCCTAGCTACTCTGGAGGCTTAGGCAGGAGAATCACTTGAACCTAAGAGGCGGAGGTTGCAGTGAGCCAAGATTACACCATTGTACTCCAGCCTGGGCAACAAGAGCAAAACCCTGTCTCAAAAAAACAAAAAAAAGGAACTATTACTATGTTGAGTAATTATTAGATGATTTCAGTGTGACCCTGCTGTGATTAATGCAGAATTAGAAACAGGATCAACTTAATATGACCATATTAAGCTTTCTATGACCATATATTTGTTCCTGGAGAGGGTGAAACATACTAATATTTACATTATACCCACTACAAATAAACATTTTATCTATTTTAAAGTAAGTAATTATATTTAGTTTCTTCCATTCTTAATGTGTTTGTATCAGTTACTCAGAAATATACTTCCAAATGATATAGGGAGATCATTTTACAGAAGAAAATGAATGGCACGAGATGGCCATCTGTTTCATATTCTAGGTGACACAGCAGTCACAAGCTATGGAAATCCCAGATTTAGGAGACTGGTTTTATATCCTAGGCCAAAATTATCCCTCAAAACCAGAATGCTTTATAAAAATAAATTAGTCTTACGGTGAGGAAGGCATACATTTATAATGATCTTTATCTATAAGAACAACTTTTCATTTCCTAGATACTTTATGATTCCAAATGGGTAGGGGTAGAGGTGAGGCGAGGGCAGAAAGTGTCCCAGAAGTTAGCAGTCCCTGAACAGAGGTGGACAGTGCTGATTAAGATAGAGTCGCTCAGCTCCCTACTCGTGCCCTTCTCTGGGAGCTGGTCAGAGACATAACAAATATGGAGAGGACAATGGCTTTCATGCCAGATCTACTGGCAGAGATCCTGATGAGCTGCTGGAGGTCCCTTGGGAGTTATCATAATTATCAGAACACATCTCTGGAACAACGCAACTGTAAAGCGTACTGTGCTGGGTACCCATACAGAGTAAGTACCTTACATTAATTCTGCAACAAAATATGCAGTCTTACAATTAATGATCCATGTGTAAGGGAGTGAATCCTAATAGCAGTAACATAGGGCTTGCAGATATGCTCACTGAAAGCATGGCAGGGTCCTGTTACAGCAATTCTATTACTGAATGAATCTTCTCTTGATAGAAAAACAGGTGCTAGTTAGTGGCTACAGCCAAGAATGATGAATGACTGATAGGAACAGACACCTGGGTCTTGTCTGAAGATTCTAGTTTAGTATAAACACCCAGTGGCTCTTTGTTCCTTTGTTTTTTCATTTATTGAACAAATTTTTATTGAATATTTCTTATTATATGTAGGCTGCAGAGAGCAGGGAGCTGGAGTTACAATGGTGCAATGGTGAGTTAGACAGACACTGATCCTACCTAAGAGGCTACTGACAGATAAAGAAATAAAATTTAGTATAGCCAATTACATTTGTGTACCATGATGGGGGAAGAACAGGGTACACTGAGAGCACAAAGGTGGAGCACCTAACACAAAAATCTCAAGGGAAGAACAAGCTAAGACTTGAAGATTCAAGAAAGAGTTATTTTCAGAGAAGATGGGAGGATGGATGAAGGGGAAAAGGCAGACTAAGTGTTCTTTACAGAGAAAACCGGTAAGTTTGAGGGCATGGAATGAAATTGCAGGGTGTGTCCAATCACATGGCCCAAGAGTACCCTGGCACACAGTGGAGTATGTATGTGTGTGATGTTGAGATGATATAAGGGTAGAAAGCAAAGCCAAGAACATCAAGAGGCTAGTGGCCAGGAGCAGTGGCTCACAATGGCCGTCTCAGCACTTTGAGAGGCACAGGTAGGAAGACTACTTGAGTCCAGGAGCTTGAGACCAGCCTGGGCAACATACAGAGACCCTGTCTCTACAAAACAAAATAAGTATTAGCTGGGCAGTCCTCACTGAGGCTAGAGGATCCCTTGAGCCCAGGAGTTCGAGGCTACAGTAAGCTATGAGCTATGATTACACCAGTGCACCCCAGCCTGGGTGACAGAGAGACCCTGCCTCTTAAAAAAAAAAATAAAGTAACATACAGTAATTTCTGAATTTACTAAAACCATATAAGGTGCCAGGAAGTTTCACTTAGGACACTAGCAGCAGTAAGTTGACATCATTAAATCTGAGCAGATTCTGAGGAAAGTTGAAGAGTGGTGGGCTCTTTGGTTTCTACGCTGGCTATTGATGCTTTTGTCTCCTATCTTGTTAAAGCCTATCTAGTCTCAACCAACTATAAAACATGAGGAACACAGCAGTTTTGTCAACATGAGTAAGAAAACTATTCAATTAGTAGACAACAATAAAGGAATTCTGCCCACAGAAAGCTTATAAAGTATGCAAACAAATTTAGTATTTGATATATATTGCCTGAACTAGTAGCCTAAGTGCAAAGATCATGTTTTCCCAGATTCCTCCAGACTGAAGTCATCAACCCTTAACCAGCTGCACCCAGCAAAAATAACATAAACAAAAACAACAAACACAAGCACACCCCTTCCACTCACATGCTTTATACTACTTTTTACTTAAAAAAAAAAAAAAAAAAAAAAGTGTACCTTCCAATACAGCCCACAAAGCCTCACGCAGCAGGGGTCTTGTAACGGGGTCTGTTTGGTCTGTTTTCTATGAAGGCAAGATTATACATATCAGCATTTATGCGCATAACAATCTGTCAGCAACAATACATTTGAAAATTTAATTTAGAATTTGTAGTTTCCCAAACTTTTGTGTTGATACAGACAGAAAAAGGAAAGTAGTAGGAAATTCGAAAAAGCTCAACCCAAAGGATTTCATCCTTAATATGTACAAGAGAGTTGACAGAGGGCCCCTAATTATGGTTATTTTATGTGCCCCTCCCCTTCCAAAAACATGTCATTTAAAATATTTCAAATTATAATTACTCTCCTTGAAGAGTAAATGACAGATCCCTGGGCTTTTCATGGTGCTATGATACTCCTCACCTAGGCTACCATCCTTCACTCCTCTGCTGGAATAAGTCATGTGGTGATGGTAACCTGGGAATCCTCAAGAAACAGGCTGGGTGAGGGCTGCCTGACTGCAGCAGGAGAATGTTCCTGTCTCAGTTTTCATGCTGCCATCTCAGGGAGAGAAGCACCCAAACAGCTTAATCTTTATGTTAAAACCTCAGCAAAACAAAAAAACAAAACTAAGCACAACATGATTGCAGGCTTTGTTTTTTTTTTAAGAGAGAATTTGATGCCATTCCAATTTTTCTTTGTTCCTTGCTTTAATATTCAAACCAGGAAACACTAACTTGTAGCACTTTTCTGTCTCAGTGGTGTGCATATACCCACCAAAACCAACTATAACTGAAACTGCAGGCTCAAACTCCTGGGCTCAAGCGATCCTCCACCTCAGCGTCCCAGGTAGCTAGGTGTACAGGCACTCACCACCATGCCCAGCCAATTTTAATTTTTTTTTTTTAAAGAGACAGGGTCTTGCTATGTTGCCCAGCCTGGCCTTGAACTCCTAGGCTCAAGCGACCCTCCCAAAGTGCCTTAGCCTCCCAAAGTGGTGGGATTACAGGCATGAACCACCATGCCCCGCTTACCATTAAATTTTTCTTTCAAAGAGCTTTATCAAGATATAATTCACATAACATACAATTCACTTACCTGAAGTATACAGTTCAATGGCTTTTAATATATTCAGAGTTGTGTATCCATCACAATTTTAAAAATCGTTCATTACCCTCCCATCCTATTCCCCCTTAGCTGTCACTCCCCAATTTTCCCATGTATCTATCCTTAGGCAACCACTCATCTATTGTTTTTGTCTGTATAGGTTTGCCTATTTTGGACATTTCATATAAATGGAATCATACAATGTGGTCCCTTGTTACTGTCTTCTTTCACTTACCATAATGTTTTAAAGGTTCATCATTTTGTAGCATGTAGAGTATTTCATTCCTTTTTATTGACAAATAGTATTCCATTAAATGAATATACTACATTTTATCTTTCCATTAGTCACTCATTGGCATCTGGGTGTTTTTCACCTTTTGACTATCATAAGTAATTCTGGTTTGGACATTCATATACAATTTTTTGGGTCAACACGTTGTGATTTCTCTTGGTATTCTCTTGGGTGAATATCTAGAAGTGAAATTGTTAAATCATATTGTAAGTTTGTTTAACCATTTGAGGGACTACTAGACTATGTTTCAAAGTGATTTCACTATTTTCCATTCCCACTAGCAATGTACGAGGATTCCGATTTCTCCATGTCCTTGCCAACACCTGTTATAACCTTTTTGTTGATAGTCATCCTAGTGGGTGTGAAGGGATATCTCACTGTGGTTTTGATTTGCACTGATGGCAAATGATGCTGAGTACTTTTTTATGTGCTTATTGGTCATGTATATCTTCTTTGGAGAACTGCCTATTCGGAGTCTGTCCATATTATAATTGTGTTGCCTTTTTATTATTGAGTACCTCTTTGTATTCATGTATTATATATAGTTCTTTATACATATGTAGGAGTTTTTTATATATATTCTAGATACAAGTCCTTTATCAGACATATGATTTGCAAATGTTTTCTCCCATTCTATGGGTATTTTCACTTATTGGATAGCACGAACTTTGAGGCACAAAAGCTTTTAATTTTGAGAAAGTCGAATTTACCTTTATCTTTTTTTTTTTTTTTAAGAGATGGAGTCTCGGTCCATCACCCAGGCTGGAATACAGTGGTGTGATCTTGGCTCACTGCAACCTCTGCCTCCCTGGTTCAAGGGATTCTCCTGCCTCTGCCTCCTGAGCAGCTGAGATTACAGGCGTGCGCCACAACGTCTGGCTAATTTTTGTATTTTTAGTACAGATGGGGTTCACTATGTGAAACCAGTTGAGGCTAGCCTCAAATTGCTGACATTATGATCCACCCACATTGGCCTCCCAAAGTGCTGGAATTACAGGCTTGAGCCACCACACTGGGCCCCATTTATCTTTTTCTTTTGTTGCTTATGCTTCTGATGTCATGTCGTATCTAAGAAACTATTGACTAATTCAAGGTTCCGAAGATTTAATCCTATGTTTTTTTAAGAGTTTTATAGTTTTTGCACATACACTTAGATCTCTCATTCATTTTAATTTTTCTGTACATGTGAGGGGTCTAAATTCATTCTTCTGCATATACAAGTTTGATTGTTCCAGCAACATCATTTCTGAAAAGACAATCTTTCCCCGTTTGTTATGGCACCATTGAGGAAAATCAACTGACCATAAATGTGAGGGTTTTTTTTTTTACTCTCAATTCTGTCCTGTTGACATATGTCAGTTCTTACATCACTATCACTGTCTTGATTACTATAGCTTTGCAGTAAGTTTTGAAATCGGGAGTGTGAGTCTTCCCATTTGTTTTTTCTTGATTGTTTTGGTTATCCTGGTTCTTTTGCATTTCCATATGAGCTTCACAGTCAGTTTGCCGATTTCTGCAAAGCCAGCTGGAATTCTGATGGGGACTGCATGCAGTCTGTAGGTCAACTCTGGGAGGACTATCATGTTAACATTAAGTGTTCCAAGCCATTAACATAGCATGTCTTTCCATTTATCTAAGTTTTCTTTACTTTCTTTCAACAATGTCTTTTTGTTTCCAAAGTATAAGTTTTGCACTTGTTTTGTTAAATTTATTCCTATTTAATTTTTTTGGTGTTATTTTAAAAATCATTTCCTTAGTTTCATTTTCAGTTTGCTCACTGCTTCTGTATAGAAATACAATCAATTTTTCTAGGTTGTCTTTGTCTTCTGCAATCTTACATATATGCCAATATTTTAGGGCATAGGTAACTGGAACACCAATCATTCACTTATTCCTACAATGTCCACCTTAACCTCTTTCCTGTCTATTCCATTGCCTCTGCTTTAGCTCAGGGCCTCACCCCTACTGACCTAGACTTATCCCCATAGCCTTCTAACAGAGCTTTCTGTTTCCATCGAGTCTCCTGTAATTCCTCTTGTACTCTACTGCCAGAATGAGTTGTCAGAAAGACAGACTTTCACGCGATTTACTTGCTTTGAATAATCAAATACTGATTCAAATATAAAAACTTGGAATAAAATAATCAAAACTCACAAAACATTTACTAACTGGCCCAACATATACTCCTGCCACCTTCCAATGTAACTTGTGCAAGCCCTCAGACACAATGGTTACTTTACTGGGGTTACCTGTCCCCCAACTAGCTAGCTCATACCATGCTCATCTTCCTTTAACTTGGGATACCTCTGTGAATCTTTTCTTTCTGGTCTTTTTTCCCACTGTCTCTTTATGTTTCGTCGTCTGTGAGCTCATACACTCCACTGTTCCCCTCCACTGTTGAGCCTAATACACTATACTAAAGTTGGAAACCACTTAAGGACACAGGACAACTCCAAATGATTTTTGTATTCTTAACACCTAGCATACCAGGAAACAGCATCCAAATAAAAGAGGAGAGGGTTAAGAAAACGAGTCTTAAAACGTAACTTAGAGTACAGTCTCCAGACTCACTTTTGGAGGATGAGCTGGAAAATGGAAACATGTTGTTGATTCTCCATCCTGTAGCTTCTCATGACCAAAGGAGACAGCCTTTTGTGAAACCCTAGATCCCACTCATGAAACATGTATCCTTGGCAATATATTTCCCAGGAAATTAATCTCCTGTTCATTTTAATAATACTATTGGTGGGGGAGGCAGTGGCAGGGAGGAAAGTATAAGCCTCCAAATTTAAGGAATTAAGGTTAGGAAGAAAGCCAGCGTCAATTCTTAACTTTACCTTCAGATTAGGAGTCTTATTTTCATTTTGTGATTCTCACTTTAGGGTGCCTTATTTACAAATCTAATGAGGAAAGAGCTTTCCATATTACTCTTTTATAGATTTTCTGCTTTATGATTACATTAGAATAACGACTACCTTCCACATATACAAAGGATGTACAATGAGACAAATTATCTTGTAGACTCTAGTAAAAATAAACTAAACAGAAAAGCAACATAATTGTTTCTTTTGTCTACCTTAAGACACAGGCTTATTTGAGTTATTTTAACATAAATTTTCTTATATGGTAAAGGTATCAAAGGATAATTATAAGCCTCAGATATGATTAGATTTTTGTCATTTTGATACAAAGGAGTTTGACAGATACTAAAATCTCTACAGTAAGAAAAAATATAAGCAGGACATACGTTTAATTTCTTGTTAAATTCAGCAAAGTACATTTTAAATGAAATTTTTTCCTGTTCCACCTACAGTTCAAAAGGCACACCATAGGAATGAATTGGTATGGTGCTGTAGTAGCCAAAATACATGGTTAAACATGTTAATAAAACAGGAATGAACATGTTAAGATATATTTTACATTTTATGGAGAAATTATTCCTATCAAGAACATCTGAGATATGGTAGAAACAGATTAAAACATTCATATAAGGTTTAACGTGTATCATACAAAAGACACAAATATTAAACACACATCCTGAGAGGATAAAACATTATTTACATACGTCAATGGTGACAGTAATGCCTATTTAGTTAAGAGACATATTCAAAGGTCAAATAGTGGCTGGGCATGGTGGCTCACGCCTGTAATCCTAACACTTGGGGAGGCCGAGGTGGGCAGATCACGTGAGGTCAGGAGTTCCAGACCAGACTGGCCAACATGATGAAACCCCGTCTCTACTAAAAATACAAAAATTAGCTGGGCACCTGTAATCCCAGCTACTCGGGAGCCCGAGGCAGGAGAATCGCTTGAACCCAGAAGCCAAGATCATGCCATTGCTCTCCAGCCTGGATGACAACACACAAACAAAAAAACAAACGAACAACAAAAAAAGGTCAAATATAGCTAAGCTTGCTCCACCTCCACCGTTCTTTGTGTTCTAGAACATAACTGAACGTTTAAGAGCGTCAACTCTGGAGTTAGGCTGCCTGCTTTCACGGTTATTAACTGTATAGACTTGGGCAAATCAGTGACATTCACTTTCATTTCTTAAGGACAACTGTAATAGCTACCATACGGTTGTTGTGAGGACAAAAGGAGGTAATGCAAGTGCTCAGATCACTACCTGGCAGTATTTGCTAAGTGTCAGCTATTATTCTAAATCTCTAGAAAAACTTTTTCTTCTCAACTACAGCAAAGGCTTTATAGAAAGGTTGAAATGTTTGTGTTCTTTAGCATAATCTTTGCAGACATACACACATATGTACAATACCAAGGACAAATAATGAGAAAAATGTTTATGGATGTAAAGCTGCAATCAAATACTAACTCTTGGGAGAAAAACAAAGGGGGAAGACAAAAAAATCCCGATTATTGCAAAGCTCTGACTAAAGCAAATTGCTTTGAGTAAACAAGTATAAAACGCTAAAAGAGCTCATGAGTAGAAATCAAGATTTGAATGTATGTCAAAAATGTGTTTATCGGACACAGTTATAGCTGTGCTAATGCTTGACACACAACGTTTAAGTTCTATGAAAGTGTTGAATGGATCACCAACTAGATCAAGTGACTCAGCAAATCCCTTTAGAAGGCAATGGATTCCCTGAATGCTGTTCCAAATAAATTGTAATGTTTTTATAAATACAGAAATTCAAAACTTATCATCGACTAGCTGTGTATGTTTATTGAGATCTTTATCATCTTAAGTATACAAGAAGGGGCAGGTCAGGCTCTAGTGAAGGAGCTTAAGTTTGTTAAGGATTAAGGATTTAGCTCAGCTTCTAGGCCAGCCTTCAGGAATATAAAAAAGGTTTCAGATGGCATAAAATCTAAAGGTCTCTAAATTTGGCAGAGCTGTAAGATAATTTTCCACTGTGGTGTCAAAGCAGAAGTTGTACAGTATGTTGAGGACTTTATTATTGTGGAGCAGAGCCTATTATTATTTTGGGATGTTAAGCTGAAGTCAGATTCATTTCTCATAATCCAAGTACATAAAACCTACTTCACCTGATAATCTCTGAGCCACAATTTTAAGTGTTTAAAACTCAGGGTCCCCTAATCCTATACCAGTATCTTCTCCCCTGAGTTGCAGTACCTGTGACTCTATATGTGCTAAGGAACAGCTTCCTTCTGATTCCTTAAAAGGAAAAAGTCAAATAAATATCCAGGACATATGCAACTTTGGAGTTAAAAGTTCAGTAATTTCGTTGGAGACAGTTCAGGAAATGTGTTTCTTCTAGGCTAACCACATACCCATAAAAAAGGGAGTGCTTTTGACACATGGCTTTATCTTATGCATTAGGAATACAATCTTGTCACTGCACAACCACTGTACAATGTCAATTTTACCAGGTAATAGTATTTTATAACAGAGAAGGTGAGGAGTGGGTATATTTAAAGGCTATGATTTTACGCAATTTACATACAGAGTTCTTTCTATAAAAGATGATAGTGGTTGGATGCAGTGGCTAATGCCTGTATTCTCAACACATTGGGGGTTGACGTGGGAGGCTCTCTTGAGGCCAGGAGTTCAAGACCAGCCTGGCAATATACCGAGACCCTGTTTGTATTAAAATAAAGCAAAGCAAAACAAATGCAAAACCCCCCAAAACAAAAGGTGATGCCTTCACAAGCCCAAATGAGCTCTGTCTATAGTCTTGCTTTTGTATATCATTTATAATTAAAATGTCACTTGTTTCTGGAGAGCCAAAAGTAGCAATTTAGAAAGAATGTTGCTGCAACAATTCAGGATAAAAAAAATAAAAAATCAATACTTAGAATTTACCAAGCAGCCATTTACTCAGTATGACTCAGGATACAAGCACTGAAGGGTGTATAGTCTAGAGGACTTACAATCTAAATTAAATAGGAACAAGGATGTACACAGCCTATAGAAGAAAGTAAAAAAATTATCATAAAAGTAGAAATATTTAATTTTTTTAACCAAATGTTTAAATTTGAATTATATTAGTTTCTCTAATGGAACTCCTCTGGTTTCAAAGTATTAATGGATAAACAAGATAGTCATCATTTCAGTGAACATAATAATGGTGTGATGCCAAAGAACATTAGGATGTTTAATAATTCTTGAAATTCATAGCCAAGGTAAGAAAAAAGATGATTTAGAAATGACGTAATCAGAATTTTTCCATGTCAAGTTCTTGCAGGGAAAACTTCCCAACAGCTACCCATTCTACAAGTCAAAATGTGTAGGGAAGGAACAAAGAACCTAAGACAAAATGCCTTTGAAAGTTGTATCTTAGTCCACTGGATGCTATTGTTCTCAAAAGACATCACAGTATGGATAATGAATTAATACATAAGTATGAATATATCTAACTTAGAAATCAATAGGGATGACCATGCTATACAAAACTCTCTATTAAACCTCACTGTTACTTGAGTTTTGATTATAAAGGTCTGAGGGCCTACTGACAGTAATACAAACAGCTTCCTTCTGCAGCCAGTCATGGAAAAAAAAGTAACATACTATATAAAGAAAAAACTGGTTTTACAACATGCAACACTATACTTTACATCGGAGTTTGAAATTGCTTAGATCTAGATCTTCCTAAAACTGTAAGTTAGAACTAAAGCTTTCAGAGTCTTTTCCAAAACAGTATGCTTTTAGAAACATAATACATTTTGTATTTTAGAACAACTTTTTGATGGTAGGGACTGTACCTTACCTTTGCGCTTAACACTAACAAGCATATAGCAAGTGATCTGTTCATTGTGGACAGCCTCCCCACCTCAATCACTTGACAGCTTATTACACACCAAGTATCTGGCAGCTCAATGCCTGTGTTTATCATCCAGAAACAAAGACATGCAATAGAGAAATTTAGACATACTCTCATCATACTTATCAACATTAATTAAAACATAAAAATATTAATTTTCCAATAAAAGTTTTGGGAAACCTGAAATATGATTTTAGAGAGCTGTATAATTAGAATGATCAACAAGAAATTTATTTATATTAGTCTAACTTGAAGGAAAAAAATTCCATTCCATATACTGAACTTTAATTTTGAGGTTCTGTTTTTTTTTTCCACTGTGCTCCCTGAGGCTCTGTTCCTTATATACAACTTTAATATATAATTAACTTAGACTTACAACTTACTAGTTGAATGTTGAACCAAGTATGTTTCTTTGGTATCTTTAACACTTGGCTTATAACGGTTGTGTTACAACTTACTCCGATAACTGCTAATAAACATTACTGGAATGTACTGGAGGAAACTTTTCCCACTATATAGTCAGCTCTTGCTTTTTTCTTGAAAGAAAAGATGAAACGAAAGAATGATTAAGAGACAAAAGTTGACAGCCCGGGTGTGATGGCTCATACCTGTAATCCCAGCACTATGGGAGGCCAAGACGGGCAGACTGCCTGAGGTCAGGAGTTCGAGACCAGCCTGGCTAACATGGTGAAACCCCATCTCTACTAAAAATACAAAAATTAGCTGGGTGTGGTGGTGCACGCCTGTAGTCCCAGCTACTCAGGAGGCTAAGGCAGGAGAATGGCTTGAACACGGGACGCAGAGGTTACAATGAGCCGAGATTGTGCCACTGCACTTTAGCCTGGGCAACACAGCAAGACTCCATCTCCAAAAAAAAAAGCAAGACCTGAAATTCATGCCACATGTGTTATGACAAATGTGGGTGTGTCAGCTGCTACAAGGAGCTCATGGAAGCTGTGTATATTTTATAAATATCTTTTAATTAAAGTATTTGATTTCAAAGATACAACGCAGTTTCTCAAATATCACACTACTCAACAGTTGCATTAACATTTTTAAAAAAGCACTAAGTTTCAGGTCATTTAAACACAAAACGTATGAGTGCTTCCATATCAATGTATATGTTCAAAAAACCGTCAGGTCCCACTACCTAATAAAGATACAGAAAAAGAAAGTCTTACTGTATTCACTTATTTCCAATTATAAGTCTATCATTTGTCTAAGCAAATCTTACAATATATGGCATAATGCTATTCTAAAACATTACTCTCTTGAAGACTACACCAAGCACATGTCAATCGTTAAAATTACTGTAGCTTTTATTTAATTTTAAACTTGTCACTGGTACAGTGGCTCATGCCTGTAATCCCAGAATTTTGGGAGGCTGAGGCAGGAGGATCACCTGAGGTCAGGAGTTCGAGACCAGCCTGACCAACATGGAGAAACCCTGTCTCTACTAAAACTACAAAATTTGCTGGGTATGGTGGTACATGCCTGTAATCCCTGCTACTCAGGAGGCTGAGGCAGGAGAATTGCTTCTACCCAGGAGGTGGAGATTGCAGTGAGCCAACATCATGCCACTGCACTCCAGCCTAAGCAACAAGAGCAAAACTCCATCTCAAAAAACAACAACAACAAAAAAAAACAAAACACACACACACACAAATATGCTAACAAACTATAGTCTTGAGGTAAATCTCTGCATTAGAAATAACTTAGTGAAATAAGATTTTTAAATGAGAATACCCTCTCTATAATCTAAGAATCATTAAGGAAAAAACTGGAAAGTGAGTTTCACCCCTTTACTGATTTATCACCTATCCTAAGTATGGGAAAAGGAATTTAAACCACTAGGGGAAATGAGAAACCTCTTCCAAACCCCTTTTAAGCTTTAGAACTTGCCTACAAGGCAGGTAGTCATGTCAGTGGCTCACACCTGTAATTCTAGTTTTTTGGGAGGCCAATGCAAGTTCAAGTGTTCGACAGCTTAGGTAACATGGTGAAACCCTATCTTTACAAAAAATTTAAAAATCAGCTGGGCATGGTAGTACATGCCTGTAGTCCCAGCTACATAGGAGACTAAGAGGTGGGAGGATTACTGGAACCCGGGAGGTCAAGGCTGCAGTGAGCCATGATCACGCCACTGCATTCCAGCCTGGGTGACAGAGTCCCTGTTCCAAAAAAATGGGGGGAAAAGTAGCTATGTCTGCTGCTACTGTTCAGGCTAAGTTGGAGTTACACAGAGAGAATGGCAAGTGCTTCAGGGCAAGAGAGAGGTAAGGTAGGTCCTCAGGCACCTGTAATTGCATACAATCAGTTAATGGATTTCTTTTTTAAAAAAATGGAACTAGAAAAGTAAATGAATGCTAACTCTATTCTTGACTCCTAGAAGATGAGGTCTAACTCCAATTCAGGTTCCACATTGCAGGTTTTGTTGATAAATGCCAATAGGATAGTTCTCGAAGCAAGTAATTCTGGTGATTCAGTATATTCCAGGACTCCCAATGACAACTCTTTCTTACCCTAGAAAATGCTGTGGATTAACTCTTTGTAACTCTGGTGTAAATCCACATTGTCACAGCTGTCCTGGCCAGGTCCAGGTTCAGGACATTTGCTTTTTTTAAACAAATCCTGGTTTAAATCTAAATGAAAATACAGAATATACTGTAAAGCTTAAGAATCAACACTAATTCATGTGTATCTGGGGGCTGAATCCTTATCTGGACTCCTGGCATCTTCCATCTGAAAACTTCTTAGTTCAGAGTAATAATTCTGTATACAAAAGAAATAACATTTAACAAGCTTTGCTATGAAAAATATGTTATCAGCTGTGGGGCTGCCTATTTATTTATTTGGAGAAAGAGTCTTGCTCTGTCGCCAGGCTGGTGTGCAGTGGTGCGATCTCAATTCTCCTGCCTCAGCCTCCCAAATAGATGGGATTAAAGGCGCCACCACCACACACAGCTAATTTTTTAATTTTTAGTAGAGATGGGGTTTCATCATGTTGGCCAGGATGGTCCTGCTTCCCCCTCCCAGAGTCCTAGGATTACAGGCGTGAGCCATCACGCCCAGCCCCTTTCATGAAACTACTGGTACAGAGCAACTATGTCTTTTTGTGTTTTATGACCAATTACAGTCTATAAAATACTATGGTATACATATTTTTTGTAGTTATACTTAGATTTTATTGGTTTCATTTTAGGAGATACTATTAAGTCAATGATTTGGCCCAGAGAAAATTATAATATCTACAAGTTTTAAATACAGCATTGGAAAATGTACTCAGTACATCCGATATCTGATATGCAGAACTTACTTTTATTGTTATAGTTGGTATTACTGAATCAGTCAAGTAGATGATAAATCAAAAGCATACAGTCTTCAGGGATCAATTATTATTATTTTTTTGAGACTGAGTTTTGCTCTTGTTGCCCAGGCTGGAGTGCAATCTCAGCTCACTGCAACCTCTGCCTCCTGGGTTCAAGCGATTCTCCTGCCTCAGCCTCCTGAGTAGCTGAGATTACAGGTATGCAACACCTCACCCGGCTAATTTTGTATTTTTAGTAGAGACAGGGTTTCTCCATATTGGTCAGTCTGGTCTCATTGACCTCAGGTGATCTGCCCGATTCAGCCTCCAAGAATGCTGGGATTACAGGCGTGAGACACCGCACTCAGCCTGAATTTTTATTCTATAATCCTGTTACAGAATAACAAAGGGGGAGGTATAGAGTGTTTCGAAGTTTTATGACAATTTTCATAGCTAGAAGTATCTGAAATTAAAGGAGAAAGAAAAGCATACAAGTAAATACCTACCAACATATGTCCAGCAATACTATTTCCATCTATGGTAATCCAAAAAATAAAAGTCTATATTGAAAGCTAAGAAGTAGTGTCCAAATACACCACTCCAGTTGGGTCATTTTCTTCTAATTTAATTTTTTCTATTTAAATAAACAAAGGCAACTGCATTACCATCTTGCTCTTAAATAACAAGATAACTGGAAATGACTGGTGAAATTATTAACTTAAACCTTATTTTTTCAGAGTCCTTGACTAACTCAAGTGACTAAGCATTTAAATATGACTTCTATTATCAGCATTCAGTAGCTAATAATCATCACTCCAATTAGTTACCCATTAATATTATATCAACAACTTGACAAAATATACAAATGTTCTAAGTTTGAGAAAACCACTGTTTCAAAGGTCAGAAAACTAGCTTTGAACCCACACAACCATGGTTAAGGTTGGGACATGATGTGTACCAAGTAAATTTAAAGGCATTATGATTTAATTCCTCAGTATCCCTTAGAGTTCAATGCTGGCATTTATGATTTCCTAAAATGGACAGAGATACTTACAACCCAATTCTCACATCTCAAGATTCACATAAATAGTGCCAATTGCCTTTGAAATCACTGCCAAATATTAATTTTAAAAACCATCTAATGATACTCATTTCCTAACGTTTAATCCTTATTCTCATCATGATCACTCATTACAAAACTCATCCACTTTGTCCCAAGTAGAAGCAAATTATCTGATAACCCTCCATCACCTCAATAAACTACCTGCCCCGTACTTGCAAAGCTAGCAAAGTCAAGTATAGAAAATCTAAGAAAAAAGGGCTAAGAAGACATAGAGACCTTGGGTAGTCCGTCAGTTCTGTATACTGCCTAGAAGCACACCAACAAATTAGCAACCACAGACAGTAATTGTCCTAATCTAGGTCAATACAACAGCCAAAACTTTGTAAACACTTTCTTTGGTTCTTCCTGGAGATCAACACTGTTCTTATTAAAATGCTGTAGCATGAAAGGGCTTACTAGCAACAGAAGTGTTCAAAAATACTTATTTATCTATTATCTTTTATTCAAGAATCTTAAAAATCACCTAATGCTAATCAATTCAATAACTGAGAGAGGTAGGTATTAAGGACTGCAAAGGCCAAGAACAGAAATTAGGAGTTATGTGGTACTGAACAATCTTTGTAAGCTAAAGACTCGGATGACTTATATAGCTCTGAGTACATAAGATAAAGTATTATCTACCTGCCTTCAAAAAAACCTAAATTTAGATGTGTTACTAAGATAATACATATTCTTACTGTATTTCATTTGTACTTACACTTAATTTTGCTGAAGTCTGATTTACTGAAGTTTGATTTTTGAAGATACTGTTTAGTCAATGATCTGACCCGGAGAAAAATGTAGAAAATGTCTGATGTAATATTATTTTAATACTTTGAAACTGAACATTATATAGTATTTTAGATACCTTACTTTGAATCTATTATTTTAAATGTTAGATTAAAAGTCTACAGTATCACATATACCCATTATTTGAGTAATCTTTCCATTTGAGGGGAAGGATTTATGCTAAGCTATACAGACCATCTTCTTGAATTTGTCAGATGGATACATGAGGGAAGGTGCAATCCATAGCCATAAAACTATTTTGTATGTATGTAAAGTTAATGAACCTACAAAAGCATCAAACTCCTGTCCTCAGCCTCTTTAGCACCATCCTCCAACCAAGTTAACTGGTTCAAACTGTTACATAAGACAGTGATAACTACAGGAATAAGCACAAAGAAAGATTATATTTTATCATGTTAAAGTTTCACAGATATGACAAGTTTACAATTCAAATTCCCATGTCCTGAAAAATTAACTCTTAAATAACTCGCCTCTCAAATCATAGAAGTGCAATAATCTGAAATTATTTTAACCTAAAGACTTAAGGAAATAACCAATTACTACAATTGATGTTCACTGTGAGGAATACCTAGCTATATAAATATAGCTATAGAAAACCAGAATTCAGTGAAACATAACATTTTTAAAGCAAGAAATTTGCTTGAGATTCCTATCAGTAGTCATTAAATGGGTAAATACTAAAGATTTACATTCAAGTGCTTAAAGGGCTACTGCAGATAATATCAATTACTCAAAACATTTGCTCAGATGCCTGTCAGGCATATTAAAGATGGGATGATGTGTGAACCACCAGCAGTGGTATTAAATCCCAAGCATTTTCAAGACAAGTAAGATTCAGAGCTGTTAAGACATTCTAGAATTTGGTTCATTGACACTAAAAATGGTATTTTAAAAAAAAGACCAGATACAGTCTGCTGGCATATCATACTAAACCATTAGTGGAGGTAGTGACATAAAGTGTTGGATTTAAAATACAAGGTCAGCATTAACTGTAAACAATTCTAAATCATTGTATGTAACTCTTTAAAACATATGTAGTGAAAAAGAATTAGAGTTCATATAAAACCAGAATTTTAAAAAGCAAAAAATAGAAATATTTAGTCAATTTACTCAAATGAAGGAAGTTTAAATGATACAGAAAGGAAAAATATTAGAAATCTATGTACAATTAAAAGTGAATATAAATTAGCCAAGTCCATGGACATTTCCAGTTAAACATTCATACACATACATATTCACCTTTTTCCTTAGATAGTGATCACACATACATACATGACATGATTCTGGCAAAAACATATCAGAGATACTAAAACTATTCTCAAGTTTTAAAAATGGTGCAGAGAGTGTTTCAAGAACATTCTACAAGAATGTAAACCCCTGATTTAATTCCATGATTTTATCATGCCAGAAGCATGGTTGGTTTTACTTTTTTAAAACAGATATTGGTATCATAACACATTGGCTTATTAATAATTAAGGCATTTTGCATACACAGTATCTCAGTGTGAACAAAAAAAATTTTAATATTGATTTTTCCATGTTTTAAACTTTCAGTCTCTTCAACATAAGAAAATAGCTGCACACATTTAAGTGTTTTTTTTAATAAAACATAATCTTAAAAAAGTTAACGATGGTTGGTCTTGGTGGTTCCTAGTAATAAGTCCTGTCTTATTTTTTCACATAGTATAAATTATATTCTTATGCAGAATTGCATTAAAATCCAGTAGTTCTTAATGTTACCAAATAACCATATAACTCCCAAATGCAACAAAGGTGAACAATCTTCAAAGTGCACTTTCACCTCAATGAAGCTGAAGCTGCTTTCCACTTCAATGTGAAGTAGATTGTTGGAGTTTCATTAGTGGTTTCATTATGTGGCTTTTTAAAAGAAAAAATACTTTTGATTTCTTCCGCAGTTCAGTTCTCAGACGAGACTTTTTTGTTGTAAATCATATAGTTCAGGGATGTTTTGAAAAATCAAATGCTCTTTAGTAGATGAAATCTCTCAATGTAACTGTAATAAATAAGCATCTACATCCTTAGAGGATAAAACAAAAATATTTCATTAGACAGTAAATACACACACAAACAATGCATTTTCTTTTCTTTATTTGCTGCTTAAATTTGCCTTAGTTTCCTTTTGTGATCTTTTGAGGGTAAAAGACGTGTCTTATTCAGTGCTTTTATCCGCATTTGTTCAGCACAGGGCCTAGCACATAGTATGTGCTCAATAAATATTTGCTAAGTGCTAAATGAATGTGTTGGTTCCTATGCTCAAACACTCTGCTTTCGTAGCTAACATTCACAGAAATTCTATCAGTGCTGTTTACTATCAATGCTATATTTACTTGAGCCCAGCTTGACAACAGCCTCTTCTTTCTTTTTTTTCTTTTTCTTTTTTTTTTTTGAGATAAGGAGTCTTGCTCTGTCACCAGGTTGCAGTACAGTGGTGCAATCTTGGCTCACTGTAACCTCTGCCTCCTGGGTTCAAGTGATTCTCCTGCCTCAGCCTCCCGAGTAGCTGGGTCTACAGGCATGCGCCATCACGCCCGGCTAATTTTTTGTATTTTAGTAGAGATGGGGTTTCACTGTGTTGGCTGGGATGGTCTCTATCTGCTGATCTCATGTTCTGTAATCCCAAAGTGCTGGGATTACAGGCATGAGTCACTGTGCCTGGCCCTCTTCTTTCAATTTCTACACTCAAAAAAATTACAAACTGATTGATGGTTTAATTTTGTAATAAAGTCTCATCATAACTTTTAAAAAAAGTTCAGTTGACTGAACTTTTAATCACTCAACAGTGCCCTCCATAGTAAGGTCATATTCACAATAAAGCTTCTCCCTTTGAAAAAAACTATGATTGTAGCTAGGTGTGGTGGCTCCTGCCTGTAATCCCATTTCTCTGGGAGGCTGAGGTGGGTAGATCACTGAGGTCAGGAGTTTGAGACCAGCCTGGCCAACGTGGTGAAATCTCATCTCCAGTAAAAATAGAAAAATTAGCCAGGTATGTGTGTAATCCCAGCAACTCGGGAGGCTTAGGTAGAACTACTGGTACCCAGGAGGCGGAGGTTGCAGTGAGCTGAGACTGCACCACTGCACTGCAGCCTGGGCAACACAGCAAGACTCTGTCTCAAAAAAAAAAAAAAAAAAAATTCAGTTGAAGGCAAATTTCAGTCATAAGGAACAATCATTTTTCAGTTCTTCTACATAGAATATAACACCCATTTAGAGCAAGGTAATACGTCATATATGCTCTAAAAACCTAAAACAACAACAAAAACCTTGCAGGAAATTGATTTGTTTGTAAGATTTTCATCATTAAGAATTCTATAAAGTAAAATCCCACACAGTGGTAACAAACTTGCTTGATATATCATTTTGCTTCTTTTTTTGAAGGTATCCGAGAAATTTTTTTGATTTTTTTTTTTTTCGGGCGCCCATGGTCTCCAATAGTAATGGCCAGAGCTCCTTTGTGGCTGCCACTTTGAAAGGAGATAAGCTTCTGGTTGGTCACTGTTAGTATCACTCCCATTTGCTTTTCTTCACTCAGCTAGATTCTTTCCCTGAAAGCATCTGTCTCCTGTAAGATTTGAACTTATGATCTTAGAGTAGAAGTCAGGTTGTCCCTCAAGGATATCTAGGTTTGTCTAAGCCTCTGTTTCCCTTAGAATTGTATTTCCCTCCCCCAAATTCTAACTAGTTGTTTTGTCTCCAAGAAAAATTGTATAATTAAGTCCATGACATAAATCCTCTTATTTAGAAATATGTACATATTTAAAACCAAAGAATGCTTTTTTCCCTCTTTATCTTTTTCTTTTTCCCTTTCTTTCATTCTTTTTTTTTCTTTCTTTCTCTTTTTCTTTTCTTTCTTTTCCTTTCTTTAAAAAATAAAAAATAAAAAAAAAAAAAAGAATGCTTTTTATATTTCTGGCTAATGCCCATTTATGATAGCAGTATGCCCAGTAATAGAGCGAAAGTATTTCTTAACGACAATTTTTTCTTCAATTATTTTTTAACTACCAATGTTTTCTTTTTTTTTTTTTGAGATGGAGTTTTGTTCTTGTTCCCCAAGTTGCAGAGTGATGGCGTGATCTCAGCTTACTGCAATCTCTGCTTCTTGGGTTCAAGAAATTCTCCTGCCTCAGTCCCCAAGTGGCTGGGATTACAGGCTTGTGTCACCACACCTGGCTAATTTTTTGTATTTTTAGTAGAAACGGGGTTTCATTAACCAGGCTGGTCTCAAACGCCTGACCTCAGATGATCTGCCCATCTTGGCCTCCCAAAGTGCTGGGATTACAGGCATGAGCCACTGTGCCCGGCCTAACTACCAATGTTTTCTGGAGTTTAAATATTAAAATTCAATCTAGCAATTTGTACTTTTTCCTTTAAGAGACAAATGAACAAAGACCAACATCAAATTCACTCTGTGATTTAAATAGCTATCTTCTCAAAAGCGTAACATTAGCAAAAGTAAAAAAATTAACCCCCAAAACCATTTGTGTTCCTTATTCCTAGTTTCCTGAGTTCCTCATCTTGTTTTCTGATGCTGTCCTTATCAGATTCTCAAAATTTTTTCAAATATTTTTCTCTAATTAAAACCCTCTATAAATACCCTCTAGCAAAGCATTTCAGTGGCTGTACATGAAACATGTTCAATGGCTAATTCCTGTGCTTGCTGCCAAGGTCACAGTCATACCCAGAGGACCTGAAGCATTTGCAAATATTAAACTTACTTTAGACATTAGAACAGTACCAAATTATTCTGCCTAGAGACTTGAAAAATTCATTTATAAATGTAAAATAATATATTATTTCTAATTTTTAAAGTTTAATTTATAAGCTTAAATATAGATTACCTTAGCTATATTACCAGTATATCCTGGAACCAAAGTAAGATGGTTTTCCTGTTTCCATAATCCACTTAATTGTTGTTTTAAAATCTGAATATTTCTAAAAAAAAAAAAAAAAGGAAGAAAAATGAGAAAGCAAATATATTAAGATACAGACTTTCATAGTAAATATGTATAATAAAAACCATTCTAAAATGTTTCCGGTATTTATCAGCGGAAAATTATGCTATTTGAAATAAAACATTCTGGAACATGGAGAAAAATTAAAAAAAAAAGTCAAATAACGTTTAGAATAATACATGTCAGTCATGAAAATTAAAGGTTTGTTCACATAATATCCCCAAACACCTCCAATTTAATTAATTCTTGAGAAAAAAACAAAGATTTTTTTTTTTTTTTTTTGAGATGGAGTCTTGCTCTTGTTGCCCAGGCTAGAGTGCAGTTGCATAATCTTGGCTCACTGCAACCTCCAACTTCCGACTTCAAGTGATTCTCCTGCCTCAGCCTCCTCAGCAGCTGGGATTACAGGTGCCCGCCACCACACCCAGCTAATTTTTGTACTTTTAGTAGAGATGGGGTTTTGCCATGTTGGCCAGGCTGGTCTGGAATCCTGACCTCAGGTGATCTGTCTCGACCTCTCAAAATACTGGGATTACAGGCATGAGCCATTGCGCCCAGCCAAAAGATTTTTTTTTCAATTCCAAAATTAATAAAATTTCTTGATTCCCATTAAAAAAAAAAGAAAATTAAAGGTTATTTAATTGTCAAAGCAGGTAAGAAAACGACTAGGCATTTGGAACATTTGGACATTCCTTGGGTGTGAAGTAGAAATTTTTGAGAGCCTAGAAAAGAAATTGTGGATTTTTTTTTTTTGAGACAAGGTCTGGCTCTACCGCTCAGGCTGGAGTGCAGTGGTGCATACAATCTCCACCTCCTGGGTGCAAGTGATCCTCCTGCCTCAGCACGAGCAGCTGGGACTACAGGTGCACACCACCATGCCTGGTTAATTTTTGTATATTTTGTAGAGATGGGATTTCATCATGTTCCCCAGGCTGTCTCAAACTTGTGAGCTCAAGTGATCGGCCTGACTTGTCCTCCCAAAGTGCTGGGATTACAGGCATGAGCCACTGCACCTGTCCCAGAATTATGGACTTTAAGGAAACTGTTGGGAGATATTTTTCTGTGGTTTCATGATAATCTGGCTATACTCTGGTAGAATGCCCAAAAATTTTCACATCAAGGTAGAAATAATTTAGTTTTTAGAACTGTAAACACCAACACCGGATTCTCAGGTTAATGTCTAGGCTAAAGGACCCTGCAGGATGCCTCCATTGCTTATGCTACTGTGGGCATCTCTTTTCCCTCCCTTACTCATATAATGAATATGAAGATTAAACCACTATTGCATTCTTCTCCTAAAATGAAGGGTAGGGTTGTGCCAGAAGAAGAGATACAGGGGGTTAGTTGGCTCTGGAATTCAACTTCCAGGTGTGGTTTTCACAAATGAACAGTACCTTAAGTTAGTATCTGTCTATAAAGAGAATAAATATCACGCTGATGGAAACAGAATAAAATTATTACCTAGTTTAATCAAGCTTTCCTGAAGAAAATTTTAGCATGAATTTATATTTAAAGGTATACTCACCCATCATTTATAATTTCTGTTTTGGATGATAGGTCTGACCACCACCTTTTAATGACTGCTTGAAGCCAGTTTAAACCAACTATAACATACCTGAAATGACATTTTGTTACAAAGTTCAAGTGTCTTCATTTAAGAACCCTTTTTATAAGAGATGTTACTTTCCCTCCCAAAAAACACATACACAACTTGGACTCTTCCCTTTTAAAAAGTTATTACCTTCATAATCTATTTCACACAAGTGTATGTCATGTAACTTGTTGAGAGATGCTTTTGTAATTGTCCTTTAGTCATTTCATATTCTTTTCCTAACTGTACTATTAGCTTCTTGACAACAGAATCTTGTATGTCTCATGAAGTCCAATCTACTATGTACTCACAAAACACAAAATCAAGGATGTTGAAAAAGAAAAATGAATCAAGATTCAGATTAGCACTTACTCTTCAAATTTGCTTTTAAGTAGCGACTTTACTAGAGGCAACAAGTCTACACAGCAGCCAAGTGAGATATATTGTTTTTCTTCCTGTAAACTAGAATAAATATCAAGTTATAAAAATATGGATGGGCCATAATTTGACCTCCTTCAATCTTACTTTTTTCTGAAAAACATTGTTGTTTTTACCTATTGGTGAGCACAGGAAGGCAATCTACCACAACGCCAAGATCTTCTATCCTGAGAGTATGAAAAGAACAGCATTGCCTCAGAGAACTGATTTCCTTATTTACTTTCATGTTATGATTATTCACACTGCTTTTGAGAAATTCACTCATTTAAAAATTTCAGTATCTACAATGAGTCAGGTCTGTGGATACAGCAATGAACAAAGAAACAGGGCTTCCATTCCAGTGTCTGAGCAAGTGTGGGGGTTGGGGGGTGGGGCAGAGACAGGCAATAAACAAATAACAAGACATAAGACATATAGAGCAGGTTGACGTAAGCGCTATGGAGAAAAATAAAACAGGAAAGGGAGACAGGGAGTGGAGAAATAGGTATTTTAAAATAAAGTGGTCAAAGAAGGCTTCCCTAAGGTAACATTTGAGAGACTTGAATACAATGAGAAAAGTAATGCTTCAAATTCCCACTCAAAAGGGATATTAATTTTTTTTTTTTTTTTTTTTTTTTTAAGAAACGGAGTCTCATTCTGTTGCCCAGGCTAGAATGCAGTGGCATGATCACCGCTCACTGCAACCTTCAACTCCTGGGTTCAAGTGATCCTCCCAAGTACCTGGGACCACAGGCAGGCACCACTGTGCCTGGTTAATTATTTTTATTTTTTGTAGAGATGGAGTCTTGTGATATTGCTCAGGCTGGTCTCTCACTCCTGGGCTCAGGTGACTCTCTTGCCTCAGCCTCTCCAAATGCTGGGATTACAGACAAGAACTGTCGCACCTGGCCTTAAAAGGGATTTTTAGAAGGTTAGTTTTCCCATGTCATTATCTCTTAGTTTTATAGGTAAGAATGGCAGTCAGAAAAGGTAACAGCTTTGTTCAATCTCATAAAACATTGTTTTCTGTATTTTGGCTACTCTTAGATGACTGATAAATGTAATTTAAATAGTACAGTCTCTACTGAAGCTACATATAGTCAGTTTAGAAAATAAAGGAGGTTCACTTGAGCTCAGAAGTTTCAGCCCAGCCTGGGAAACATGAGACATCATGTCTTTCAAAAAAGTTTTTAAAGAATTAGCCAGGTGTGGTGACATGCACCTGTACTCCCAGCTATTAAGGAGGCTGAGGCAGGAAGGCTGCTTGAGCCCAGGAGGTTGAGGCTGCAGTGAGCCATGACTGTGTCACTGTACTCCAGTCTCGGTGACAAAGCAAGACCTGTCCCAGAAAAAAACATTATTGAACAAAGAGGATAAAAGGTCATACTTACCTCAATAAATAAGCTACAAGTTCACTTATACTTCTCTTTCTCCAGAAAGTTAAAGCTACATTCAATCTCAAATTCCTGCTGAACAAAACTTGGGCCATTGTTTCGTGGTCCTGAGAAACCTGAAAAGCAATAATCTAATTTGTTAAAAAGCACAGTGAAATAAGATATCAAACTATTTTTTGATTAAATTGTTCTGGGAGACAAAGTTTAAAATTATGCAAAGACAACTCCTTTTATTGGCTCACAAAAAAGGAATATGCAGTTGACCATAGTAAACAAATGATGTGAACAAGTTTAAGACCCATTTACTTTTTACTAATATTTTTTTTAGCTTGTTTCCATGTTTCTTTTAAAATGCAATAATTTGTAAAATAAATTATTTTTATATGACCTACAAAGTAGGACTTAATTTATAACATGGATAAAAGAAAAATGTAAACATACAGGCTAGTCATTACCAACTGAATGGCATGAAAATCACAAAAACTCAGTTTCTGACAAGTGTTGTAGTATCATTTAAATTTGTCTATTTATTGTTAAGTGTCATTTTCCTATTCTAATATGTTTAACTAGTGTGTTTAACAGAACTATGCAAGATAAAAAGTAAATACTCTCTACCCACCCACAAAAACATCCAGTATCACTCTGCAGAAATAATCACAGTTAACAGACTGGTATGTATCTTTTCAAACCATTTTCTAGACAAAGACAAATTAGGTACACATATAAACACTCTGAAAAATTAATTATCTATATTGTTCAGAACCTTGCTTTTTCACCTATAATATAGGAACATTTTTCAATGTCAAAACAGATCAACCTCTCTTTTTTGAGACAGGGTCTTGCTCTGTTGCCTAGGATGGAGTGCACTGGTGCGAGCTCAGCTCACTGCAACCTCCGCCTCCCAGGCTCAAGTGATTCTCCTGCCTCAGCCTCCTCAAGTAGCTGGGATTACAGGTGCCCACCACAACATCCAGCTAACTTTTCTGTATTTAGTAGAGATGCTGTTTTGCCATGTTGGCCAAGCTGGTCTCGAACTCCCGACCTTGGGTGATCCGCCTGCCTTGGCCTCCCAAAGTGCTGAGATTACAGGCATAAGCCACCACACCAGGCCCAACCTCACTTTTTTTTTTTTTTTTTTGAGACAAGAGTTTTGCTCTTGCTGCCCAGGAGGGAGTGCAGTGGCACGATCTCAGCTAACCACAACCTCTGTCTCCTGGGTTCTACAGTAGCTGGGATCACAGGCGTGCCCCACCACGCCCAGCTAATTTTTTTAGTAGAGGCGGGGTTTCTCCATGTTGGTCAGGCTGGTCTCGAACTCCCGAACCTGAGGTGATCCACCTACCTCAGCCTCCCAAAGTGCTGGGATTACAGGCATGAGCCACTGTGCCTGGCCCCCAACTTCACTTTTAAGAACAAAGGCATAGCCTGGCACAGCGGTGTGTGGCTACAGTTCCAGCTACTTGGGAAGCTGAGGTGGGAGAACCACTTGAGCTTAGGAGTTTGAGTCCAGCCTAGGAAAGACAGTGAGACCTCATCTCTTAAAAAAAAAAAAAAAAACAGGTAGGGTGTGGTGGCTCACAGCTGTAAGCCACTTTTTTAAAAAAAGTATTATTTTTGAGACAGAATCTCACTCTGTAACCCAAGCTGGAGTGTAGTGGCATGATCTGGGCTCACTGCAACCTTTGCCTCCCAGGTTCAAGCAATTCTTGAGCCTTAGCCTCCCAAGCAGTTGGCATTACAGGTGTGCACCACCAGCCATGGGTAGTTTTTGTATTTTCGGTAAAGATGAGGTTTTGCCATGTTGGCCAGGCTGGTCTTGAACTCCTGACCTCAAGTGATCTACCTGCCTTGGCCTCCCAAAGTGTGCCACCATGCACCGTTAATTTTTGTATTTCTAGTAGAGATGTGGTTTCACCATGTTGGTCAGGCTGGTCTCAAACTCCCGGCCTTAAGTGATCCAACTGCCTCGGCCTCCCAAAGTGCTGGAATTACAGGCGTGAACCACTGTGCCTGGCTCCTCTGACCACTTTTTAACGGGGTTGTTCATTTTCTGCTTAACCAACTTAAGTTCCTTATAGATTCTGGATACTGGACATTCATCGAACACATAGCTTGCTAATATTTTCTCCCACTCTGTAGGTTGTCTGTTTATTCTGTTGATAGTTTATTGTGCTCTGCAAAAGAAGCTCTTTAGTTTAATTAGGTCCCATTTGTCAATTTTTTTTGTTGCAACTGCTTTTGGTGTCTTTGTCATAAAATCTTTGCCAAGAATGGTATTTCCTAGGTTATCTTTCAGGATTTTTATAGTTTGAGGTTTTAATTTTAAAAACTTTTTTTTTTTTTTTTTAAGGCATTTGCACTCAGAAGTTTATTTGGTCAGTTCAAGTAAAGAAGCAACCTAGGTCAGATTTCTAGGCTCTACAGTCACATGTCCTTTTCCTTCAGAGTACGTCCTTTCTATCATTATTTGATTAGTGGGTACTGCGTCACTTCTATAATTACTTGAAAGTGGGGGCAGTGTCTGTTTTTTACCCACCAAATCTATCCTCAGAGCCCGCAGAGGACATCTGATACTGGAAACAGCATTAAGTATCAATGGTAGAGAGCCCTCAATATTTGCGAGAGAATTACTACAACAGTGATGCTCTTTACCACTAAGACCCTATTCTCCAGCAACCATGATAATTCACTATTAAGTCAAATTTTCCTTGTTCCTCTTTTCTCACAGATACTACTCACTCCCTTTATTTCCCTAGCATTACTAACTTTTTCTGACTCCAGGATTTTATTTTCACAAGAATGTTTTCACTGGCAAACAAAATTTTTTACATCATTTCATTATGGTTTTAGTTAATAGTACTTTTATTTTTTTACCTTTCTTTCATCTTATTTACTTGTAATTATTATCCTAAATATGACAATCACCTTCATTCACCTATATACACTTATTAAAATTTTAGTTTTAAAAGATTTTTCCTGCTAGTTTGCTACAGAAAATGCTTTCATCAATAATTAATGTTGAGATAATAGATAATATGTTCCTTGGGGTTTATTTTTTTATAACTTATACAATAAACATATTTACTACCATAAACTCATGTGTTTATAAATTTTATAAAACCATTCCTTCAATCGACCATTTTTATAAAAACTACTTTCTTGAGGTATAATTTACATGCCATAAAATTTATCTATTGAAAGTATGTAATCCAATAGTTTTCAGTGGATTTAGAGTTGTGAAACCATCATCACAATCCAGTTTTAGAATATTTCTATTACTCTCAAAAATGCTTTTGAGCCTGTTAAAACAACCAGTTTTGCTTGAGCCAGAAAAGCAGCAAACCACAGCAGGTTTGCCTGAACTATGCTTTAACTAGGCAATTTTGAGAGCCCAGCAAAATGTGTCTGGATAACTGGCTTCGGTGGTCTACATTTTTTTTTTCTTGAGATGGAGTCTCGCTCTCTCACCAAGGGTGGAGTGCAATGGCACAATCTCAGCTCACTGCAACCTCCACCTCCCATATTCAAGTGATTCTTCTGCCTTAGCCTCCCGAGCAGCTGGGAATACAGGCACCCACCATCATGCCTGGTTAATTTTTGTAGTTTTGTAGAGATGGAGTTTCACCATGTTGGTCAGGCTGGTCTCGAACTCCTGACCTCAGGTGATCTGCCCGCAGATGTTTTCTTTCTTTTTATTTTTCTGAAATGGAGTAGTGCTGTGTTGGCCAGGCGGGAGTGCAATGGCATGATCTCAGCTCACTGCACCTCCGTCTCTCAGGATAAAGTGATTCTCCTGCCTCAGCCTCTTCCTAAGTATCTGGGATTATAGGCACACATGACCACGTCTGGCTAATTTCTCTATTTTTAGTAAAGATGGGGTTTCACCATGTTGGCTAGGCTGGTCTCGAATTCCTAACCCTGTGATCCGCCCACCTCAGCCTCCGAAAGTGCTGGGATTATAGGTGCATGCCACCACGCCTGGCTAATTTTTGCATTTTTAATAGAGATGGGGTTTCCTCATGTTGTCTAGGCAGGTCTTGAACTCCTAACCTCGTGATCCACCCACCTGGGCCTCCCAAAGTGCTGGGATTACAGGTGTGCGCCACCACGCCCGGCTAATTTTTGTATCTTTAGTAGTGACGGGGTTTTATCATGTTGGCAAGGCTGGCCTGGAACTCCTATCCTCATGATCCGTCCACCTCAGCCTCTGAAAGTGCTGGGATTACAGGCGTGAGCCACTGCACCCAGCCTGGTGCTCCACTTTTTTAGGCAAGATTTCTCCTTTTCCCTTCTTTTAAATCTCTACTGGCTAACTTTTCATTCTGGATATTTTTAGCAGCCTGTTAAGCATTTCATCCCATCTTACAGAAATATAATAAATTATTGATTCAAATATGGTTAATCAAAAAAAACCAAATATGGTTAATCTAGAAAATTGTCTCAAGGAGTTACTTTGACTTAAGTAAGTCTACATTCACTAGGTGGTAAATTATTCTGCTAGTGGAATACGGCAAAGAAAAAAATCAAGATTATAACAGGAACAAAGTTAAACTAGACATGACTCAGAGAAATGACTTACCTCAGAAAAAAACCCACTATATTTTGACGATGGGCTCTCTGTCTGTGAAGAACCAGAATCACTGGAGTTAATCAAATATGTTCGACTATGTAATTTTTCAGGCAGGTGGCCTGCACAAGCCAGTTCATTTTCTTTATTTGCCATGTCACAGCCCCCACTTCCAGGGGACTGTTTTTTTCTGTAACAAGGACTTGGAAAGGGATGATGAACTTTCCTTCTGCGATAGATCACTTTACGAAGTTTATCTGGGCTTTTAACAGTTTGTCCAACTGTTCTGTAAAAAAAAGATTATTTTCTTAAATAAAAAAGAACCATATGAAATCCTTTAAAAGTTTTTAAACAGAGAGTTAACAGGCCATACTTTGTGACTGTAACCCACTAGAATTAGAAGTAAACAGAATTTTAAAAATCTTAATTCTGAGTTTGACGAGGAAAGTAAAAGGAAAATTACAAATTATCTGGAAGACATTTTAAACCAAATAAAAATGAAGGCAGATATAATAACTAGATGCTTCTACCAAATGAAAGGATGACATTTTATACCAAATAAAAATGAAGGCAAGACATAATAACTAGATGCTTTTAAAAATGAATTATTAAAGGCCACTCTGGGAGTAAGAAAATCATAACACTTTCTAGACACCTAATCTTTTCTAACAAAGTGGCAAATAGATTCCAAGTTTGAATATTTTAAAGTTTATTTTAATTAAGCTGAAGTATATTAACTTATCTGAGTAAGGCAGAACACAATACAGCAAACCTCATGGTTTAATATAGTGGTTCTTAAATGTTTTAGTGTCAGGATGCTTTGCACTCTTAAAAATTATTAA
Organism: Lagothrix lagotricha; assembly: GCA_963574225.1. NCBI lineage: Eukaryota > Metazoa > Chordata > Mammalia > Primates > Atelidae > Lagothrix > Lagothrix lagotricha. The sequence goes on from CAUYNB010040922.1 coordinate 97,730, forward strand.
TAACTCAAAGTAATATATATTTTTTGAGATGGAGTCTTGCTCTGTTGCCAGGATGGAGTGCAGTGGTGTGATCTCAGTTCACTGCAACCTCTGCCTCCCAGGTTCAAGTGATTCTCCTGCCTCAGCCTCCTGAGTAGCTGGGACTACAGATGTGTACCACCATGTCCAGCTAATATTTGTACTTTTAGTAGAGACAGGGTTTCACCATGTTGGCAAGGATGGTCTCAATCTCTTGACCTCATGATCCACTGGCCTCTGCCTCCCAAAGTGTTGGCATAAGCCACCACGCCTGGCCAAAATAATTTTTTATGTGAATACTATCTATTGATATTTACCATGTCAAAACTAAAACAAACTTTAAAATTTGTCAATTCATTCAAAAAATAGACCAATTACATATTAACATAGAATATTTTACTAAAACCCCATATTTTCTAAAATAATTTTTTAAAAACTGAGAAGGATGGCACTGTTTTACATTTGTATATATCTCTAATATCTGGTTTAACAAAAGACAGCTGGGTTTTCATTTCTGCTTCTCCATTTAGTCTACTGTGATATCAAATGGCATATAGCTTCTCGAAAACTTATATTGTACCCTCAAACAAGAGAATAAAAATGAAGACAGTCAATGTCTTGGTATTGCTATGAAAAATGAATGGTCCTCAGGGACCTCCAAGTCCTCAAATCACACTTTGAAAACCAGTGGTTTTATAGAAAGTGCCTTTAGAGTTAGGGGGATCTGAGAAATGAATGTCATTCTTACCACTTTTTAGCTATATGATTCTGAACAAATCACTTAACTTCTCTGATCTTAAGTTTTCTCATCAACTGTTAGGGGTAATGATAGCTATAGAGTAGGACTGTTGTAAGGAGCAGAGACAATATTGATGTGTTTATTAGTGCAGCTGTTTGACAATAAGTTAATTATTATTACGATAAAAGAGAATACTTATTTTTTCCCTTTGATCATCCTTAGGAAAAAGGAAAAAGAAAAAGCTGGATCATCCTTACCCAGCTTTTATATTTGTTGTTTCCCACAAACTTTAAAGAAACTCTTACCTATTTATGTAAGCAGCCAACTGTTTTGGAGATTTCTTAACCTGAAAAATGAAAGTAGACAGTTGATGTTAGAAACAAATACTTGGTGCCTCAAAGAAGAATCAGCACTCCAACAAAAAGCTTTCTCACCAAGGCAATTTACTTCTGCAGAAGGGTGCCATTCATGTCTGGTGTGGTCACAAGAGCACACTGGGCAAGGGAGGGGAAGGGTTTCTTACCCCTAATGCAGCTAGTCCCTACTGCTATGTCATTCCCCTACTGGCTAGGGTTGGACCGAACAATCTAAGCTAATTCTAATCAGCTGTTGTAGAGAGAGGAGGAGTATGAGCTGGAGTGGCAGGGTGAGCAGTTTCAGCGGGAAGGGTGGTTACAGAGCAGGTGACTAAGGATGACTAAGGACAGAGCAGGTGACTAAGGATGACTAAGGACTCTAAATATGTGAGTATACAGGCTAGAAGGGGGTTGTTTACTGAAACTAGGGGCAAGGAGGTGTAAAGAACGAGGAAGTCAAACATTTTTTTCTTTTTTTTTTGAGATAGAGTCTGGCTCTGTCGCCCAGGCTGGTGCGCAGTGGTGAGATCTCAGCTCCCTACAACCTCCACTTCCTGGGTTCAAGCAATTCTCCTGCCTCAGCCTCCCATGTAGCTGGGACTGCAGGTGTGCGTCACCATGCCCAGCTAATTTTTTGTATTTTTAGTAGAGATGGGATTTCACCATGTTGGCCAGGATGGTCTTGATCTCTTTACCTTGTGATCTACCTGCCTCAGCCTCCCAAAATGCTGGGATTACAGGTGTGAGCCACAGTGCCTGGCCGAGGATGTTAAACTTTAAAATGAAGAACAAAGAGTAAAGAAGCTGAACATACTGACATACCGGTCTCTGAAGAGGAACTCAGAACTCACTGTACTTTACAGTTGAGGCATATTTAAGTCCTTTAATAGTTATGTAAATTTTGTGATTGATATCAAAAAATCTAAAATTCAACAGGTAAGTTTTTCAGATTAATGTTTTCTCTATTCTAATTCTGTAGTCTAAATCAACATAGAGCAACATCATATGTAGTTATTTTTGGCAAAGCAACGTATCTGATGTGGTTTGGCTGTGTCCCCACCTAAATCTCATCTTGAATTGTAGTTCCCATAATTCCCACGTGTTGTGGGAGGAACCCAGTGGGAGATAATTGAATCATGGGGGTGGTTTCCCCAATACTGTTCTCATGGTAGTGACTAAGTCTCATGAGATCTGATGGTTTTATAAGGGGAAATCCCTTTTGCTTGGTTCTCATTCTCTTGTCTGCTGCCATGTAAGATGTGCCTTTCACCTTCTGACATGACTGTGAGGCTTTTCCAGCCACGTGGAACTGTGAGTCCATTAAATCTCTCTTTTTTTTTTTAGAGATAACCCAGTCTCAGGTATGTTTTTAGCAGCAGAATGAAAACTGACTAATACAATATCCATCTCCCTATTTTCCACACTGCTAGTCGCAAACTATATTGCAACTTATAGGATGCTTAATAAGTGAGTTAAATTTTAATCTCTTTTGTTGTTGTTTCTGTTGTTATTTTAGAGACAGAATCTCCCTTTATCACCCAGAATGAAGTGCAGTGGTGTGAACACAGCTCACTGCAGTCTCAATGCCCTGGGCTCAAGCAATCTTCCTATCTCAGCCTCCCCAGCAGCTAGGACTACAGGTGCAGGCCACCACATCCAGTTAATTTTACATATATATATATTTATATATATAATTTAAATAAATAAATAAATTTATTTATTTATCTATTTTTGGCCAGGCACAGTGGCTGATGTCTATAATCCCAGCACTTTGGGAGGCCGAGGCAGGGAGATCACCTGAGGTTGGGAGTTTGAGACTAACCTGACCAACATGGAGAAACCCTGTCTCTACTAAAAATATAAAATTAGCCAGGTGTGGTGGCGCATGCCTGTAATCCCAGCTACTCAGGAGGCTGAGGCAGGAGAATCACTTGAACCCAGGAGGCAGAGGCTGCAGTGAGCCCAGATCACACCACTGCACTCCAGCCTGGGCAACAAGAGCAAAACTCCATTTCCAAAAATTATCTACGTAATTTTTTTTGGTAGAGATGGAGTCTCACTATGTTGCCTGGGCTGGGCTTGAACTCCTGGGCTCAAGCAATTCTCCTGCCTCAGCCTTCCAAAGTGCTGGGATTATAGGCATGAGCCACCACACCTGGCCTGAATGTGGTTTAAAAGAAAGGATAGTAGTGCTAATGAACCTCACAGTAGTGAACAGAAAGCACCTCTGAAATTCCTCTTAAACTAAAATATTTAAATTACCACATATCAAAACAGTATACTAACTAAAAACTTTTTTTTTTTTGAGATGGAATTTTGCTCTTGTCACCAAGGCTGGAGTGTGATGGCGTGTTCTAAGTTCACTACAACCTCTGCCTCTCAGGTTCAAGTGAATTCTCTTCCCTCAGCTTCCCAGGTGACTGGGATTACAGGGGCCCACCACCATGCTCATTTAATTTTTTTTTGTTTTTTGAGACAGAGTCTCACTCTGTCGCCCAGCCTGGAGTGCAATGGCACGATCTCGGCTCACTGCAACCTCCGCCTCCTGGATTCAAGCAATTTTCCTGCCTCAGCCTCCTGAGTAGCTGGGATTACAGGCACCCACCACCACACTCAGCTAATTTTTGTATTTTTAGTGGAGACAGGGTTTCACCATGTTGGTCAGGCTGGTCTCGAACCCCTGACCTCGTGATTCACCTGCTTCGGCCTCCCAAAGCACTGGGATTATAGGCATAAGCCACCATGCCCAGCCTGACTAAAAACTTTTTAGAGCTTATAGAAATATAATGGTAAAGATCTAAAAAAAAAAAAAAAAAAAGTATCATGGTTATACTTCCTCAGTTCAACTTAATTCTGGGAAATTAAGCAGAATTATTATCCTCCCATTGTTTACACAATTCAACTATCTAGAGATCTGACAGTTTAAATTGTCTTACCTGTTTTCTAGAAATCATGGACTTACCTCCTTCATGTTCTTATAAGTGAAATTAGAGATCTTTTTTCTAGGAAGATCAATGAAATGATCCTCAATCTTATTACAAAAGTTCCGTTTTTTAACATTGTGGGTTTCTGATGCCATAATCTCTTAAGTACCTAGAGAATAAAATAAAATAGAAAATTTAAAAGCAAAAAGAGCCCAGTCATTTTTTTTTTTTTTTAGACAGAATTGCACTCTGTCACCCAGGCTGGAATGCAATGGCATGGTCTCAGCTCACTGCAACCTCTATCTCCTGGGTTCAAATGATTCTCCTGCCTCAGCTTCCCAAGTAGATGGGATTACAGGCATGTGCCACCATACCCAGCTAATTTTGTATTTTTTTTTTTTTCCAGCAGAAATGAGGTTTCATCATGTTGGTCAGGCTAATCTTGAACTCCTGACCTCAGTTAATCCATCCACCTCGGCCTCCCTAAGTGCTAGGATTACAGGCATTTGCCACTGTGCCCAGCCTAACCTCATTCTTTAGTTGGAACCAGTTAAAATAATATTGCATGTATTTTTTTTTTTTTGCCAAAGCAACACATTAATCTCCCCATTTTCCATGTCACTAGCCATTTACTAAATGCACAGGTTATGAAATCAGGTCTATACAATAGTGGTATCTATGACATCCAAATGTACAGAAACCTAAAACTGTGCAACCAAATCACTGGGTCAAATACAACCCTAAGCAACAAAAGGAATCAAAATTGGACTACATACAGCTGTCTTGTCCTATGGCTAATCCTTAAATTCTTGTTTAATTTTTAGAGACAGCTCTCCAAAGCTCTCTTCTACCTTTGGAAAAAACAATCTGTGCTCTCCTATTTTATTAATTATATCTAAAGAGGGTCTAAAGAGGAGGTAGTGATGGAAATAAATGCTATGACTTAATTTATATAACAGAGGAAATTTGTAATTTTCTCACTTGCACTCTGGTTTCACACTGGAAATTTTAAGTCATGCCCTGAACATAAGTTCCTCCCTCATTCTTTCTTTAAACATCTTCTAAATGCCAGGCCCTGGCATTAATGTAGATGATGCTCAGAGATCCTGTTCTAAAGAATCATTAAGGAAACTTTTTAAAAATGCGTTTTTGAAGGCCTAAACTTAAGAGACCATAACTCAGTACGTCTCTCTGCAGCGGAGCCCAAAGCAATTAGATTTTTAAAAAGCTCTACAAGTATTTCTGAGGCATATTCTGAATTCTCTAAAAATATGAACATATACATGAAATTTTACAAATAATTGCAGCATTTTCTACAATTTCTTACAGCTAATCAATGCACAACACTTCCACCTGTACTCCAGGTTAAGAAACCTGTAGAGCGAGATTTTTTGAAAAGCAGATAAATAACTGCAATAATATAGTAAGTACCTTGACAGAAGGACATCCAGACAAATCAGCAAAGTTTAACCGAGAAGAGTCTTAAAGGACAAACTGCACCCTGAGAAAACAGCATGTGCAGAACTGAAAGGCATGAAGCAACATGGCTTGTTTGGCAATCTCTTAAGTAGATACTTGTGGCTGGAGCTTAGGCCGGGGGCCACTTGCCATAGAATGAGAAATGAGGCTAGAGAAAGAAGTTAGATCATAAAGGGTCTTGTCCACAACACTGCAATGTAAGCTTTTTTTTTTTTTCCCCAAAAAAGGGACTTTTAGTTAAAATATAATGGATTGAACACATGCAATTACCTCTAACCTTCCCTAAAACTCCATTAAAATGACAACAAAAGGTTTGTAAAGACATAAAACCCATGAGGACAAAGAAGATAAGGTGATGGCAACAACATTTTGGAAACTGTAAAGCTAAAAGTGGTAACTGGGTCAGGTGCGGTGGCTCACGCCTGTAATCCCAGCAATTTGGGAGGCCAAGGCGGACAGATCACCTGAGGTCAGGAGTTCGAGACCAGCCTGGCCAACATGGTAAAGGCCCGTCTCTACTAAAAATACAAAAATTAGCAGGGTATGGTGGCAGGCATCTGTAATCCCAGCCTGAGTGACACAGCAAGACTCCAACTCAATCAATCAATCAATCAATATGGTAACTGACTTGGCAGATCTGAGAAAGCCAGATCCTAAATCTGCAATGAGGAAAGTGAAATGCAGAATCCCCCAAAAGTTAAGGAACTGGCAATACCAAGGACATCAAGAAGTAGAGATAAAAGTAATCCTAAGAACAACTAGATAGATTGAATATTCATTTAAGACACAGTTGGCTCACTAGATTATCTTCCCCATTCCAGTAAAAAAAACTGGAGTTTTATTCTGCAGAAAATGTAAAACAGAGTCCTTGGGAGGAACATATTCTTTTCGTTTTTTTTTTTGAAATGGAGTCTCACTCTATTGCCCAGACTGAAGTCCAGTGGTGCCATCTTGGCTCACTACAACCTCCACCTCCTGGGTTCAAGCGATTCTCCTGCCTCAGCCTGAGTAGCTGGGATTACAGGCTCCTGTCACCATGTCTGTCCAATGTTTGTATTTTTAGTAGAGACAAGGTTTCAACATATTGGCCAGGCTGGTCTCGAACTCCTGACCTCAAGTGATTTACTCATCTCAGCCTGCCCAAGTGTTGGGATTACAGGTGTGAGCCGCCACATCCAGCCTAGGAACACATTCTATAAAGGGAGATCAAGTGAAAGTTTACATACTAAATGTTGAGACTGCTAAATTTCTTTCTACCACTTGCCTCACAGAGGCTTGCAACCAAGCTTAGAGTGCAAAGGATACTTCCTTAGAAACTCTGACCAGCCCTATAGGAACACACGCACACACACACACACACACATACACACACGCACACAGGCTTACTTCCCCCTAAAATACTAATATCAATGGTGGTCAGTTTCCAAAGAACTATTCTGTATGTCAACTAAGGTGGTGGTTACCTAATTATCAAAACTAACAGAGCCATACACTAAAACGGGTAGACTTCTATTGTATGTAAATTGTACTTCAGTAAATCTTGTCTTTTTGAGACAGAGACTTGCTCTGTTGCCTAGGCTGGAGTCTAGTAGTGCGATCTCAGCTCACTGCAACCTCTGCTTCCTGGGTTGAACCAGTTCTCCTGCCTCAGCTTCCTAAATAGCTGGGATTACTGGTGCATGCCACCATGCCTGGCTAATTTTTGTGTTTTTTAAGTAGAGACAGGGTTTCACCATGTTGGCCAGGCGGTCTTGAACTCCTGACCTTGTGATTCACCCGCCCCAGACTCCCAAAGTGCTGCGATTACAGGTGTGAGCTACTGTGCCCGGCCAATAAACCTAACTTTTAAAAAATCTTTGAAAGAATAACTGCATCCACAAAACAAAAGTGAGACCAAAAAAAACCTCAACAAGAATACTCCTAAAAAGTAAAAATAGGACATAATAAAGATAGCAAAAAACTCAACAGAAGTTGGAAGAGAAACCTCAAGCTATCTCCCAGAACACAGGAACAAAAGAAAAAAAATCACAAGCCTGGCTTACAGGGACCAACATCCAAATAAAGAGAATTTTAGAAAGAGTACAGGAGAGTAAAAGAGAAATCAAATCAAATAGATAATTTAAGAAAACTGTGTAAGGTTGACGGACATAAATTTCTTGATGAAAAGGGTATCTTAATGGATGAAAATAGACCTACAAGGTACATCATTGTTAAATTTCAGAGCATTAGGGAAGCTAGAGAAGGTAAAAATATACAAATAAATAAAATAAAAAATAAATCCTAAAATCCAAACATGGTCATGTAAAAATGACAGATACAGAGCAAAGTCTTCAAAATTCTCAGGTAACCTAAAATTTTGTACCCAGCCAAACTATCAATCAAGTGTGAGGGTAGGAGAAAGATATCTTCAGATATGCAAAGTTCCCCAAAATTTATTCACAGTAAGCAGTAAGAGAAGGATAAACCAAAAAAAACCCAGAAAGATAAGAAATGGAAATCCAACAGGATATATGGAAGGAATGTCCCATGATGATTATGAAAGAAGATTCCAAGATGAAAGCTGTACACTAGAAGCAGCAGAAAACTAATCTACATCAGAGTACACTGACAGAGTAAGGAAGAAGTATCCACAAAAATGAAATTAATTTATAATAAATACCTGGTGTTCATTAGAGAGGAAATGAAGACAACTGGGGAATAGTTAGAAGGAATGGCAAAGTTTTCCAGTGCTATAGAAAAAGAACCGTCAACCCCGATTCCCATGTGCAGAAAAGATATTCTTCAGGAATGAAGAGAAAACTATGATTAAGAGAATTTGTTACCAGCAGATCTACCCTAAAACAATGATTACAGGAAGTTCTCTTTAGCCAAACAAAATAAACAAACAAACAAATGATGAAAGAAGGAATCTTAGAATAGCAGGGAGACAGAAAATGGTGCAAAAATATAGGAAAACACAATAGACTTTCATTCTTGAGTTTTCCAAATTATGTTTAATTATTGAAGTAAAAATTATAACCCTATCTGATGTTGTTCAAAATACAGTAAACAAACTAAAACTTTTATAGGATAAGTGGTGGAAGTTAAAGGGACATAAAAAGAAGTAAGATTTCTACATTTCACTCAAACTGATAAAATGACCACATCAGTAGACTGTGTTATGTATGTACAATGCAATAACTAGAGCTATCACTGAAAAAGCAGTATCAAGAATTATACTCAACAACACTACAAATAAATCAAAATGGAATGAGAAATGTGTTTAAGTAACCTGGAGAAAGGCAAACAAAACAAATAACAAACAAAACCAGGGAAACCAAACAACACAGAACAGAAAACAAAAAATAAAGTGACAGACTTAAGCTTGAGCTCTGACATATTGATAATTGCATTACATGTAAATGGTCTAAAAGCCATTTAACTAAAAGCCAGAGATTGACAGAGTAAATTTAGAAGCATGACCTAACTATATGCTGTCCACAAGAAACTCACTTCAAAAATAATGATATAGGCATGTAGAAAGGAAGGGGAAAATATGTATCATGCAAATATTAACTTTTTTTTTTTTCTTAATTTGCTCTGTCACCCGGGCTGGAGTGCAGTGGTGCAATCTCAGCTTGTGGCAACCTCTGCCTCCCTTGATTAAGCAATTATCCTGCCTTAGTGGGACTACAGGTGCCCGCCACCACACCTGGTTAATTTTTCTATTTCTAGTTGAGATGGGGTTTCACCATGTTGGCTAGGCTGGTCTTGAGCTCCTAACTTCAAGTGATCTACCTACCTCGGCTTCCTGAAGTGCTAGTATTATAGGTGTGAGCCACTGTACCTGGCCACAAATATTAACTTTTAAAAAGCAGGCCAGGTGCAGTGGCTAACCCCTGTAATCCCAGCGCTTTAGTAGGCTAACAAGGTAGGAGGACTGCTTGAGTGTAAGAGTTCAAGACCAGCCAGGGGACCATACTAAGATTTCAATATAATAAAAATAATATAATACAAATATAAAATAAGCAACACACACAAACATATATATATATATATACACGTACATATATACACATATATATGTACATACAGGGATACTCAACCAAATATATATATATGTGTATGTGTGTGTATACACAGGTTGAGTATCCCTTACCTGAAATCCTGAAATGCTTAGAACCAGAAGTGTTTTGGAGTTTTTATTTTTTCAGATTTTGAAATATATACATTATATACTGGTTACACATCCCAAATCCCAAATCCCAAATGCTTCAATAAGCATTCTCTTTGAGCGCTCAAGAAGTTTCAGTGCTCAAAAAGTCTTGGATTTTGGACCATTTTAGATTTGGATTTTTAGATTTGGAACACTCAACCTGTATGTGCTTTTAAAAAATCTATACAGTTATTTTTTCCTCTAGATGATAACATATAATTATGGATAGTCTGCTCCTCTTTCATATGGCAAACATGTTTATTTCTTCATAGGCTAAAATAGTTTCCTAAAACTTAAGAATGAAGGACTTTACATCATTAATCATTATAAAATGCAAGTCAAAACTACTTGCAAACCTGTTGCACAAGCAATGAGATAATACTTCATAACCACTACAACGGCTATATTAAAAAAGACAGTAACAATGTTGAGAAAGATGTCAAAGAACTGGATCTCTCATGCATTACTAAAGGAATATAAAAATACATTCAAACTTTGGAAAATAACATAGCAGTTTCTTAATTTTTTTTTTTTTTTGAGACAGAGTCTCACTTTGTTGCTCAGGCTGGAGTGCAGTGGCGCAATCTCAGCTCACTGCAGACTCCACCTCCCTGGTTCTCTTGCCTCAGCCTCCTGAGTAGCTGGGATTACAGGTGTGTGTTACCATGCCCAGCTAAATTTTGTATCTTTAGTAGAGATGGGATTTCACCATGTTGGACAGGCTGGTCTTGAACTCCTGACCTCATGATCTGCCCACCTCGGCCTCCCAAAGTGCTGGGATTACAGGTGTAAGCCACTGCACCCACGTCTTAAAATATTACACAGATTTATCATATGACCCAGCAACTCTACTTCTACATAAAAATCCAAAAGAAACAAAAACATAGTGTCCCCACAAAGATATGTATGCAAATGTTATAACATTATTCAGAATAGTCAAAAAGCAAAAAACAACCCAAATGTCCATCAACTGCTGAATAAATGAAATGTGGTAAATCTGTATGAAATATTATTCAGCAACAAAAAGGAATGAAGTGGCCAGGGGTAGTGGCTCACGCCTGTAATCCCAACACTTTGAGAGGCCAAGGCAGGCAGATCACCTGAGGTCACAAGTTTGAAACCAGCCTGGCCAACATGGTGAAACCCTGTCTTGACTAAAAACAGAAAAAAAAAAAATAAGCTGGGCGTGGTGGCACATGCCTGTAATCCCAGCTACTTGGGAGGCTGAGGCAGGAGAACCACTTGAACCTGGGAGGCGGAAGTTGCAGTGAGCCCAGATTGCACCATTGCACTCTCCAGCCTGGGTGACAGGAATGAAACCTCATCCCCCCCAAAAAAAAGGAACGAAGTACCAATACATCTAAAACATGTGTGAATAGTGTGCTAAGTGAAAGAAGCCAAACATAAAAGACCACATATTACTTGATTCAATTTAAATGAAAATGTCTGTAAAAATAAAATTTATAGAGGTAGAAAGCAGATTCGTAGCTGTGTTAGGCTAGGATAGGAGTGGTAATAACTGTATATATAGATAGGCACAAGGTTTCTTTTTGGGATGATGGAAATGTTCTAACATTATACTGGGGTTGACAATTGCACAATTCTGTGTATACTTACAATATACTTACAATCAGTAAACTACATTTTTGTATGTACATTTAACACAGGTGAATTTTATGGTATATAAATTATACTTCAATAAAGCTTTAAAAAGAGCGAAGGAAATAAAAACTGTAATGGTAAAGTCTCATTGCAAAGAATCTATACACTACAAATTCCATTTTGTTTCATATCTCATGTATTTGATGGCACCTTTCTTGGGGCAACAATATAGGATTATTCCTTTTCCACCAAGAGCATTTGACAATGCAACTGAAACTAGTTTAAAGCAATGGCTCAGTCCTCTATGTGCTTTCAAAGTGCTATTCGATAATATACAAAAAAGTGAACAATCTGAAATGGTATTAAGGGGTGAAGACAGTGATTACAGAAACTGGAAATGATAGCCTTTAATGAAAAAAAAAAAAGGAACAAAAGAAATAAGGTCTTAAGAGAATAAAAGATTAAGAAGAGGCCAATATACTAACTGTATATAACTATCCTGAACATTGGATATAGTGCACATTTTCCTAAATAAACATAATAGTGTTTGCTAAGGGTATTATTTGAGAAGACAGAAAAACAGAAGCATGTAGAAGGAATTGGAGGGATAAATTCTCTACATAGTAGCTACCACCTACCAGAAAAATGAAAAGGGATCTTTTTATATAATCTACTACAATGGCTGCCAAATCAAAAGATTTAACAGCTCTAGGCAGGGCACTCTGGCTCACGCCTGTAATCCCAGCACTTTGGGAGGCGGAGGCAGTTGGATCACTTGAGGTCAGGAGTTCGAGACCAGCCTGACCAACATGGTGAAACCTCTCTCTACTAAAAATACAAAATTAGCTGAGCAGGGTGGCGCAAGCCTGTAATCCCAGCTACCTGGGAGGCTGAGGCAGGAGAATCACTTGAACCTGGGAGGCAGAGGTTGCAGTGAGCCACTGTACTCCACAGCTGTAAATGTTCACATGCTCCGTATTTACTTACAATAATGAGAAAAATTCATCATACAGGAATGGAACATGTCTAGACTTTTGTTTGTAATACCTTAAGTTACAGCTCCAGATCAAGTCAAGCTTTCTTTTTCCATTAATATACTACAATATATTTATCATTTACATCGTATTTAACTCTGTAATTTCATGAGGCAATTTCATTCCTCCTCTTGAAAATCAAAGCATGGTTGTGTACAAAGAAACTTTCTCCTCCAGTCACTACTACAGAGTCACTCCCACTATGGCAAAGGGTATGTGTAGTTATCTCTCAAGAATCTTGAGGTTGAAAACAGTTTATAACCACTATAGTAATACAATACATAAGAAATAAAAAGAGTTTTAGAATGTAAACCTTTAGCTTATTTTTTTTAACCCAGAGATGTCAAGTAACTAACCCAAAGACAGTTAATAGCAGATCATAGGATGTAGAATCCATGCCATTCAACCACATTTCTATTTTCATTAATTCAATCCAATATGTTTTCAACTAGAGTAAACATTTTCAATCCTGAATAACCACACTTTAAAAAGCTTATTCAAGCGAAACAAGATGAGAGTACTAAATTTTTCTGAGGAGATAACAACAGGTAGACAGATGAGCATAAGCTATAAGCTATCTACCATCTTTCCTTCATCTAACATAGGTAACCTTTTTCCTGTTTTCTAAGGCCCACCAGGAGATTTATGGATCATATAAAAAAATTTATCATAATTTTTCCCATGAAGCAGCTACCATGCAAAAAAATGAAAGAGAAGGATGAACATGAACATTTTTCTTCAAGAATTTCAGTGAAGGAGAGAGGAAGAGAAGGTAAACATGAGATTTTTCTGGGATAATCCTTAGGGCCTGTACATACTGATTCCTTCCTCCTAAATTCAGTTGCCAGACTCTTAGTATGTGCACTATTTTTCAATAATCATAGTATTATCTGTAGTTCTGATGTTTCATAATGCAATTCAGATCAAGTTAAAAAAGAAGGTGATAAGAACAGATCTGAGAAAGCCAAGGCTGATCTGAATGGGATTGGTGCTTGCAATGGAATATTAAAACCACTATTTTCAAAGACTGTTTTGTGAAGTGGAGGAAAATTCAAAAATAATGGTTGTCTTGGCGCCTTTTGCGCTACTACAACAGAATAGCTGAGACTGGGTAATTTATAAAGAACAGAGTTTTATTTTGTACAGTTATGGAGGCCAGGAAGTCCAACACTGAGGGGCCCACATCTAGCAAGGGCCTTTTTGCTTCATCATCCCATGGTGGAAGGTGGAAGGACAAGTGCGCATGACAGAAAGCAAGAGGGCCAAAGTTACTTTTATAAAAAACCCACTTTCACAATATGAACCTGCTCCCGTGATAAAAATATTAATCCATTCATGACAGAGCCCTTATAACCTAATCACCTCTTAAAGGTCTGACCTCTCAACACTGTTACATAGGGGATTAAGTTTCCAGCATATGAACTCTGGAGTGCACTTTGAAACCACAGCAAAGGTATTTTTGTTTGTTTTTTAACACATAAAGTCTTGTATGTTGCCCAGGCTAGCCTCAAACTCCTGGGCTCAAGGAATTCTCCCACTTCAGTCTCCAGGATAGCCAAGACTATAGGCACAAAACATCCCACCTGGCTAACAACAGTATTTTAAAAAGCAGAACAGAAAACTAAATGCACAGTACTGTGATAACCTGCTTTTTGTTAGCTTAAATTGACTCTCTCTTTCTTAGCTGAGAGCTGTTCAGGCTTCTTGTTTGCTTCTTGAGCAAGACAGATTCCATCTTAGCTTCTTCATTTTAGTTATTCCCCTCATTAAGTATGTAACCGTAGTATGTAGCTGGGGCAGGATGACACCAGGCACATCCAGGAGTGCATTTGCTGATAAGAGGCTGAGTTAAGTGGTACCAGCACAGCACAGGAATGCAGGTGCTGTCGAGTACCCAGCGCACCCCCATATCTATAAGTTGTATGTCTTTTTATGACAGCTCTAGCCCCTGCACCTGGCACTGTTTTATTTCTCATGTACTAGTTTATCTTTTAACTTTTTGCTTACTCTGCTTCTGTGAAAAAATTGCTTCAGCTAGGTTCACCCCTCCCTTTTCAAACTAGGGTATAAAAAACCTCCTAACTCTTTCTTCGGGGCCAAGAGAATTTTGGGCGTTAGCCACCTCTCGGTCGCCAGCTAAAATAAAGGACTCATAATTCAATCTCAGAGTGTGGATCATTCCTTGACTCGCTCGGGCATAACAGTATGATCCTGGTTTTTCAAAAGAGATATAGGTAACATCTGTTCATTCAAAAAAGGTCTATCAAAACATTAACAGAAATTATTTATTGCTGGTGGGATTATGGGTGTTTTCCCCCCATTATTTAACATGTTTTTCTATTTTCTACAACGAACATGAATTATTTTTATAATCTGAAGAAATAAATACTTTTAACTTAATGAGATCACTGTCTTATAAAACATGGCTTAATCGTGTAACTTCCTTATAGTAAACAAGCAAAAAACATGGAAATGCCAATACATGGAGGTAATATTTCATAAGAAGAATCTATTTTAACTTTTCCAAAATTAGGACAACTTCATCTAATTTTCTCAATTCTTGCTTTCTCACCTCAGTTTGGACTTTGCTCCCACAAATCCTTTTTAAAAATCTTTGATTTCTCCCTTTGAACTTATTCCTCCCTTCTGCTTTCAAATAAGATCAGATTTCCCCTATCAACTCTTATATTCTTTCTCTGCTTCCTTTCTTGCCAAATTTCTACAATGAGTGCTTTTTAGCTTCCATTTTCTCTTTAACTCTTTGTAATCTTGCTTTGATTTTGCTCTCTCATCTGAAAAACAAAATGAATCCTAAATTAAACCTATATATACGAACCTTTATAGCACTGATGATGCCCATCAAAGTCAGTCAAGCCAACTCTACTGACACTGCTCATTCTTCATCACCATTTAGCTCTTTTGTCACTTCATGGCCCATCCCTGACTCTTTCTGTTCATATGACACAGTTGTCCTGACTCTCCTCGTTCCCTTACCATTTTTCTGGTTCCTTTTCCTCCAGCAACTCCTCTCTCTACTAAAATTAAGGAAATATACTTTCACGGATTCAGTTATTTCTCCCCCTGGTCGGTCACTGCTAGGTCCAAGTCAACACATCTAAAACAAACCTCTTCAATGTCAAACCAACTTGCTGCCCTTCCTAGCTATCACATTTGAAATGACTGGCAAACTTCTCTCAGATGGAAACACGGGAGTTATTTTGACTCCTTTCTCCTTTTTTCTAACAAATCACTAAGTCTTTTCAAATCTTCCTTCAGGCAGGGCACAGTGGCTCATGCCTGTAATCCCAGCACTTTGGGAGGCCGAGGCAGGAGGATTGCTTGTCCAATCCAGGAGTTCAATATCAACCTAGGCAACATAATGAGATCTGTCTCCAAAAGACAACACGCAACACAACATAAGACAACACAACACAACAAAACCTTCCTGCAAAATATTGCACAGATCCATTCAGATCTTTTTTCCACCCCATAACTTCAAGCCTAAATCCCCATAACAATTATTTGATTTTCCTGCCATCGGTCTTCTCTTGGTCCTTGCAAATCATCCTATATAATCGTTACCTAAAGTGTGCACGGTAAAATACTACCACAGAATTTCCCAAGAATTTTAATGGATGCTTTATTCTGTTCAAGTACGTTTCGATATGCTGCATGTTTAACTATTTCCTGGAAATTAAAGATATTAAAAAGGCTCTAAGAAGCTGGCACGATATTATTCCGTGATTCCCAAACTTAGCCAACATCCTATCTTATTTTTAATAGATACATATAAAATATGAAAAATGTAGATTTCTAAGAAATATAGTTTTTGGAATTGATTTACTACACCAAGATTAAACTATTCATCTAAATATCATAGACACACTCTTATTTCTCTTCAGATCATATTAATGTTTCACCTCTTAAATACTGACTTCATAACTAGACATTACATAAATAATTTTTTTTCTCTTTTTTTGGGGGTCAGATAGCTTAAAGAATTGTTTTAACTACATAAATAATTTTTTAAGTTAGAAGGGAGAAAACACAAAATATTTCAGCTTTTTTTTTATGTTGGGATAGGGAGGAAAAAGGGTTTTGCAGGGGCAAAGGTTCAACCACAATGGTGTTATTTAATAGTATCATTAAAAATAACAGCTAGCCTTTACCAAAAATATACCATATTCCACGTATAGGCACTGTATACACATTATCCTCTTTCTATAGATGAGAAAATAAAGGCATGAAAAGCTTAAATAATTTGCCAGAGATTAAACAACAAAAAAAGGTGAAGAGTCTGCACTGGAAACCAGGTATTCTGTCTCCATTGTATACATTCTTAACCAATACACTGTAATGCCTACCAATTAATATGAGAGATTAAGGGCTGAATGTATAAACAGATGATGCAGTTTTTATCACTTTCTAGCTCATGATTTTTGGCAGGTCATTTATTCTATTCTAAATCTGTTTTCTCAAATGCAAAATGGGAATATTGTTGTGAAAATCAAAATGAGATTACACTAAGTTATTACTGCTATTATCAACCAATAATATTTATAAGAAATATAAATATATACAATTATGGTATTCTAGAAGGCAAATCTGACAGCACTGTAAAGCAAGTGAAATAAAATCAGATCTTGGTATGCCCTCGTTTAGAGTGATCATAGAATTTATCATCCAAACTAGGATACTTTTGAGAGTGAAAGAAGTTACTATTAAAAATTATGCTTGGACAACAGGCATAAATCAGATCAGTCCGGGCATATTGGGATGTATATTCACCCCACCTGAGGTAAATGTTTACTTTCCTAGACTGATTTATTCATGACTTTTTTTCTATAGAAACGAACAACTACTCACCAATAAAAAAGAATGAATTACTAACAAACATGACAACATGGATAAGTCTCAAATGCATTATACTAAGTGAAAGAAGCCAGATTCAAAATACTGCGTATTACACAACTTCATTTTCATGACATTCTAGAAATGGCAAATATATGCATAAAGAAAAATATCAGCGATTGCCAGACACAGGGAAGGAAGCTGACTACAAAAGGACAAGAGGAGAGGGACACGTTCTGTATTTTGACTGTGGTAGTGATTACACAACTGCCAAAACTCATGGAAAGGATACCTCAATAATCTGACTTAAAAGAAACTGGGGCACAGAGCACATGCTATCCACGGTTTTTCACTAGACTCCTTGGATACTTGGCATTTGCTTGACAGAGCTGAGAAATATGGCGCCCCTTGGCCCACATCCATTCCTTTTTCTCCAGGAAACTGGTTACTCTTCAATCCTGGAGGTGCCAGAAACATTCCTCTAAGTATATGGAATTTTTGTTTTGACAGGTGACTACCAAGGCCAGCCCTACTGGTTTTCTGTTTGCTCCTCTCAGCTGTGTGGGCTGGGTCTGACCGTGCTGACTGAGGATGCCTTCAGTACTCTTTGCATGCAATGATGCAGGGTAAGTGCTCTTACTCAGAGGCCAATGGGAGTTAAAACTTAATTTGCAAAGGCCTCCAGGCTCCTCCTGTCCCTCCCAGCTCTCTGCAAAGCTTTCTACTCATTACGCAGGTAGGTATCACAACTTATAAATCGGGTAAAAAATTAAAGACTCATTCAAAATTTTAAAGGCTGGTGCAGCTAAAAAGATTAGGTCAAACAGATCCATGTTCAAATTCCTAGCTTTCCAACGTAACTAGCTTCATAACCTTGGAAACAGCTGAGTCTCACTTTTTTAAATCTATGACAGTAAAGATGTTTATGTATTTACCTCTTGCCTCACTCCAAAAGAATGAGAAAAACCTGCAGACAATACAATTATTTTTTAATAGAGGAGGAAACTAGAATAAAGAGAAAGAAGAATAAATAAGTTAATTACCAAACTCAAAACTTGAGAGAATATTTTGATGTGCAAAGTGATTTCAAAGTGGTAGGCAAAGTTTGGCAGAGTACTAATATTGGAGTGCTACACAGAGATCAAGGGATTCAATTTATGAGAAGAAGGCAAAAACTTAAAAAACTAACCACATTAAATCTTTTATAGGAAGGAAAGGAAAAAAGATAGAAACTCCTAAACTCAGCTGGGCACGGTGGCTTATGCCTGTAATTCCAGTAGTCTGGGAGGATCAAGTGAGGTCAGGAGTTCAAGGCTAGCCTGGCCAACATGGTAAAACTCCCATCTCTACTAAAAGCACAAAAATTATCTGGGTGTAGTGGTGGACGCCTGTAGTCCCAGCTACTCGGGAAACTGTGACAGAAGAATCACTTGAACCTGGGAGAGTAGGCTACAGTTAGCCGAGATCACTACTGTGAGCGGAGATCACGC
Source organism: Lagothrix lagotricha (assembly GCA_963574225.1). Classification (NCBI taxonomy): domain Eukaryota; kingdom Metazoa; phylum Chordata; class Mammalia; order Primates; family Atelidae; genus Lagothrix; species Lagothrix lagotricha. Next base: position 116,418 of record CAUYNB010040922.1, read on the forward strand.
CATTGCACTCGAGCCTGGGCAAGAGTGAGACTCTGTCTCAACAACAACAAAAGTACTACACTCACTGTAACTATCTGTAGCTTTTGCTATTAATACTTCCTGTTTCTCCTAATGTTTCATTTGATTAAAACAAAATGTTTCTTCTCCCTAAAACTTCTCCTTCCTTCCTTTCTACTTCATCGTAGCCTCTCTCGATGACTGAGTTCAAATACTCCTCTTGGAAACACTTCTTAGAGACAGGGTCTCACTCTGTGCCCAGGCTGGAATGCCATGGCATGATCATGGCTCACTTCAGCCTTGACTTCCCAGACTCAAGTGATCCTGCCACCTCACCCTCCCAAGTAGCTGGGATTACGGGTATGTGCCACCATGCCCAGCTAATTTTTGTATTTTTTGTAGAGATGAGGTTTTGCCATGTTGCCCAGGCCAGTCTCAAACTCCTGGGCTCAAGAAATCCGCCTGCCTTGGCCCCCCAAAATGCTGGGATTACAGGCAGGAGCCACCAGGCCTGGCCTCTGAAGCACTTCTTGATCTCTGTCTTTGTGGACTTCTTCCTTCACTCTCTCTTTTTGTACTTAGTTACTATTGCACAGTTTAAGACTTTTCACAATCTACAAATAATTGAAGGCCTAAAGGTAACATATGACTGGGCAGTAACTGATCCAAGTGTGTCTCCTCTTGCCAAACAGACTGCAAAACTTCTCTTGGGCAGTAACTGCATTTCGTACATTTATGTATGCAACATAAACTGCAAATCAATTATTATTAAATATAAATGTATACCTATACATATATATTCTCCAGTGAACAAATGAGTATCATCACACTCAAAGTACTGTTACCAGAACACCAGAGGTTTGGTCTAGGTCCTGCTGCTTGGCATACAGAAAGCCAATCACTGAGACAATGAGTACTACCAGGGAAGAAGGCTTTAATCAGGTGCTGCAACTGAGGTAATGTAACATCAGCCTCAAATCCATCTCCCTGACCAACTAAAATCAGGGGTTTATATAGCAGGGAAGAAATGTCTACATGCAGGAAAACAAGTATGAGGGAGGGGTAAGAAAGAAGAGGTGGTCAGTAGGAAACAGGTGGCAGTCAGGACAGATAAGGGGTCCACTGTCTTATTGTCCAGATGCTATGATCTGCTAAGTTTTAGTTCCATGATACTATCTGAGAGGCTTGCTGGTTGGTTTCCTGAGAAATGTATGCACATAATACAAGAATTATTTTCTCAAAGTTTTAAGACTGAGTGGGTCAATTTTTATGTTTATTCAAATAAACCATAAACATCAGTTCTATGGGACAATTGGGCCATTTCAGTACCCCCCTTTCTATTTATCAGTTCCTCAGTCATGGGGAGTCTGGTCACTGATCTTTCTGGCTACTTCATGCTGAGAAGGGGCATTGTCAGCAACTCGATACCATGAGTGACTACGCTGATGGCAGTGGTTGTTGCCATCATGCCGTTGCTGCAGGGAAGCACAGTTGGGGCGAAACACTCCATGGAGCCAGTGGGAGCCGGCCTCTTCTGAGTTGGGACAGGAGCTCCCCATGCCACTACAGCTGCAGACCCAGGTCTCCTGCTTTACTGAGCAAGCAGGAGCCCCACCCAAGTGGACTATAGCTGCCCAAACTGCAGCTGTGGATCTCAGCCTTCCTGTGCTCTTGGGGGAGCTGGGAACAGGCAGGATCTGCCTTCCTGGGCAGCTGTAGTCACCACACCCATAGCTGCAGACCTGGGCTTCCTGTTCCAGAAAGCAGGCAGGAGCTGGAGACAGGCGGGAGCCCTGCATCTTCTGAACTGGCGGGATGAGAGGTCCCCTATGCAGCTGCAGCTGCCCTCCCAGGTGCAGGACCCAGGTGTCTCTGCAGCCTACACCTGTGGGTACCCCAGGAAGGATACCCCCTACCATCCCTGCAGGCTCAGGGGTGTCTGCTCCCTCTGCCTGGCCTCTCTCTGCTCCCATTGCCTGCTGTGATCTGGGGGCAGGGTTGGGGCCAAGCTGCAGGATCATGAATGGCAGCAGGAGGCAGACAGTCCTGGGTGGAAGGGCTTGGGGTCTCCCATCCTCAGGCCAGGGAGGACCTGAAGAAAGGGAGGTTAAGCTGCCAGTCCCAAGGACTAGAATGGGGACTCATGGTGCCTCTTCCAGGCCCACCCATGGCAGCCCATGGACCAACTGGCATGTACTTCCTTCCCTGTGAGGTCCATAAAAGCCTTGGGCTCAGCCAGATCAGGGCAGAGGATGCCAGAGAACAAAGATGACAGAGAGATGACAGGAGAGGATGACCAGCTGCAGAGTGGAGTATCTTCTCTGCTGATAGCTGAAGAAGATGGGACCACCAGCTGCAGAGAGGAATACCCACTCCACTGAAAGCTGCAGAGATGACCAAGTGGAAGAGAGGAGCTACCCTGTCTACTGAGAGCTTCAGAGACCTGCAGAGATGTCAGAATGACCTGTCTGTGGAGAGGAGCCACCCTCTCCAGGGCCTCCTCTCTGCTAAGGGCTGAATATAACTGGATCACCTGCCCCCACTCCTCTGAGCTCTAACACTAAATAAAACTCTTTTTGCACCCTTCAGTTGTCTCTGTACCTCATTCTTCCTGGACACAGGACAAGAACTTGGGCAAAGGCACTGCAGCCACAGAAGTTTCTGACCAGAAAAATCGACACCCCAGAGATCCCCTAACAACATGGCCACCCAGAAATCAAAGGTTAATCTAATAGTACAGTTTTCCTCTGAAATACAGTATTTATCACTCCAGTCCCCTACTTCCACCAAAGATAAATCACAGTAGAACCAAGCTACCTGTAAAATAAGCTTCAGTCCAACTATACTTGGCCTGATTACCCACACAAAGTACAGCAAAACTCATTGTCTACACAGTCTCTCCTAAAATGGTTTTGTTGGAACCTATCACAAGGCTGTTTCAGTCAAAGCCCTGGAAAAATAACCAGTTCCTCCATCGGTGTCCCATTATAAAAGAAAACAGATTCTTACTGAACTTATGCAAACGACCACATTGCCATGAATCAAGAATATTCACAAACAGTCCAGGCACGGTGACTCACGCCGGTAATCCCAGCACTTTGCGAGGCCAAGGCAGGCGGATCACTTGAGGGCAGGAGTTTGAAACCAGCCTGGCCAATACGGTGAAACCCCACATATACTAAAAATACAAAAATAAGCCAGGTGTGGTGGCAGATGCCTGTAATCCCAGCTACTCGGCAGGTTGAGGCAAGAGAATCACTTGAACCTGGGAGGTGGAGGTTACAGTGACCCAAGATCATGCCACTGTAGTCAGCATGGGCGATAGAGCGAGATACTATCTTAAAAAAAAGAAAAATCACAATTTATGAATTCTGGAGAAACTGGGCAGATAGAAAAACTGAGTATACTCTACTCAGCTGTTAAAGGTTATAATTAGCTCAAATGAGCTGGGTGCGGTGGCTCATGTCCGTAATCCCAGCACTTTGGGAGGCTCAGGCAGGTAGATCAGCTGAGGCCAGGAGTTTGAGATCAGCCTGGGCAACATGGTGAAACCCCATCTGTACTAAAAATACAAAAATTAGCCAGGCATGATGGCACATGCCTGTAATCCCAGCTACTTGGGAGGCTGAAGCATGAGAATTGCTTGAACCTGGGAGGTGAGGGTTACAGTGAGCCAAGATTGTGCCACTATACTCCAGCCTGGGCAAGAGAGTGAGACTCTGTCTCAAAAGAGGGGGGTGGAAAAGTTCTCTAGACTCTGAAAATCCAAACAGAATCAGCAGTGTTTCCAACAAAAAACCATACAAAATTATTTCAGTTCTCCATTAGTTCTGTCCATGCAATCAACTCCTGCTCTGCTTCACACTTGATTAGTAATTTTTATGAACGCCTCAGCCTTTTAGTTAGTCCTAGAAGTTTTCTCTCTAGTATCATGGAACAATTTCCAAAATTATGACGCCTGCATTCAAGTCCTTTTCATGAACTCCCCAAAGAAGTATGCCCTGGATTATAGCTGACTGTAAGCTGCTTTTTGAAAAGAATCAAAGCAAAACAATTGTGGATGACAAAAATCTCAGGACAGGCACAACTGACAAGGACATTTGGTTACTTCTGTGGCATACAAAAATGTGACACAGAAGTCATTACTGACATACTAATAATAATTAAGACATCAAATTTTAGGAATTTCATACAACCTGGAACACTTTTTGGTTTTTTTTTTTGGAGATACAGAGTTTCGCTCTTGTTGCCCAGGCTGGAGTGCACGGGCACAATCTCAGCTCATCGCAACCTACGCCTCTGGGTTCAAGTGATTCTCCTGCCTCAGCCTCCTGAGTAGCTGGGATTACAGGCATGTACCACGATGCCTGGCTAATTTTGTATTTTTAGTAGAGCCAGAGTTTCTCCATGCTGGTCAGGCTGGTCTCAAACTCCTGACCTCAGGTGATCTGCCTGCCTTGGCCTCCCAAAGTGCTGGGATTACAGGCGTGGGCCACTGTGACTGGCCCTGGAATGCATATTAATACCACATCTATATAAATATAACCCAAAAAATGTTAAACACCACCTCGCATTTGATAATGCCTCCTTGTATAAATCTAACACCAAATAAGCCTAATAAATCTCTCTTGGACTTCAGGGAACCCAATATCCAAAAAAAGTTCGAGGCAAAAAGACTGAACTTAGAACTTGAAATTTTGCTTTCAAAGTCTGACAAATATCAAAGGTTTAAAACACTTGATATCACAAAATATGATCAGAGGTCACTATAAAATAGTCATTCATTTAACCAAAATGAAAAAACAAAAATGTTTACTCTTTGACAGAGAGGAGACAGTTTTACACATAATAAGACTTAATAAAGATGGCACAAAGCTAACTACATTTGTCTTTTCCCTCTGTTTTGTTCCCTGCCGTTTACTTATAAAGTAGACAAAATGTTTTATTCTCTCTAATATTATATACAAATTTTGTTCAAAAGAGAAAATTATATGTTACCTTTGTATGTTTCAGTACTGGTATTTTAGGGTTCATTTCTTAAACAAACGTGTATGTATTCAATCCAACATGTATTGATTTAGCACTACTATGTGCCAAGAGATGAATAATAATTATATCTTATTTCTAAGAAGCTTACAACCTAGTGGGGATGAATGACAAAGAAGCCAATAAATACGAATAATGAGTGCTATAAAAGGGGAATAGATCCAGTTTACTAAAAATGCAGAAGCATTTCATCTAATTTAAGAGGCAATGAAGCATCCCAGAAGACATCTCAGGTCACAGTAGGCACAGCAGTCCCAAAGACAAGCAGGAAATTGTAAACATGAAATAAAGGAAAGCTGTCTAGTTAAGCAAACATAGTAAAACTCTTCTATACTCAAAACTCAGAATCCAGAGATTTCCACATTTTCGAATTTCCAGTTCTTCTCCAGAAATGGTTCCTCAATTTGAGCATGAATAGAAAGCAAAAAACAGTTACAAAAGGTGATGGGGAACTTTACAATGGATAAATCAGGTTGACAACACCCAAGACACCCACCAATTTTAGCATCAAAAACAGAGACAACCAGACATTATATGCCTCTTGATATAATACAACAGGAAATATTAACAACACTACTAATGAATATTCTTGCCAAAAAAAAATCTAACCTAAACATAATTAAGCTTCAACTGCTTGTTACCAAGTAGTAGTTTAATGGAAATACAGAAGACACAGGAACCTGTTAATGCGACCATGAGGATGCAATTAGAAAAATCCAGAAAACTTTCTTTGGGATAGATGACTCAGTGTTCTCAACAAATTCTTCTCAAGAAAATAAAGAGGATGAGCCTACATATTAAGAAACACTTAAGGACTATATCAACTAAATACAATGTTTGGATGTTGCTTAGATCGTAGTTTAAGAAAAAACAAAACTTAAAATGTACATCCCTCCCCAACCATTTGAATGCATTTCTGTCACTATAGATTAGTTTGCATTTTCAAGAAATTCATATAAATCATATACTAGCATAACTAATGTGACAATCATCCATGCTGTTGCATTCATGTAGTAACAGTCTATTCCTTTTTATTGTTAACCAGTATTCTATTATGTGGCCATACCACAATTTGTTTATTCACCTACTGATGGACGTTTGGGTTGTTTCAATTTTTCACTATTAGTAAAATTACTACAAGTCACGTACACTTGTATGAATATATGCTTTCACTTCTCATGGGTAAATACCCAGAAGTGAAATGGCTGGGTTTTATGGTAGGTGTACACTGAAGTTTTAAAGAAAATTGCCCAACTTTTTTTATAGTGGTTATACTATTTTATATTTTTACATCCTGATCTGCAGTGTATGAGAGCAAGGAATTGTTATTAATCAATGTTAATTATTTTTAGTTGAATGGTAGTGTGGTTATATGTTTTGTTGTTGTTGAGAGTGTTTTAGAAATCCATCCTACAGATAAAATTAGATTATATTTAGAATTTGCATAGAATAGGAAGTATCAGTGAAGTAAGATATGTTGATAATTGACGAAGCTGCGTAATTGGAAAGTTCATTCTACTACCCTCTCTGCTTTTTTCCTTTTTTTTTTTTTCTTTTTTTGCTATCTCCAGTAATGGCTACAAGTAATGCTTTTTTATATGATTAAAAATTCGGCCAGGCATTGTGGCTCTCACCTGTAATCCCAGCACTTTGGGAGGCCGAGGCAGGCGCATCACGAGGTCAGGAGATCAAGACCATCCTGACTAACATGATGAAACTCTATCTCTCCTAAACATACAAAAACTTATGCCGGGTACACTGGTTCATGCCTGTAATTCCAGCACTTTGGGAGGCCAAAGTGGGTGGATCACGAGGTCAGGAGTTCAACCAGCCTGGCCAAGATGTTGAAACCCCGTCTCTACTAAAAATACAAAAATTAGCTTGGCATGGTGGCACGCGCCTGTAATCCCAGCTACTAAGGAGGCTGAGGCAAGAGAATCGCTTGAACCTGGGAGGCGGAGGTTGCAGTGAGCCAAGATTGCGCCACTGCACTCCAGCCTGGGTGACAGAGTAAGATTCCATCTCAAAAAAAGAAAAAAAAAAAAACTTAGCCAGGCGCGGTGGCACATGCCTGTAATACCAGCTACTCCGGAGGCCGAGGCAGGAAAATTGCTTGAATGCGGAAGGCGGAGGTTGCAGTGAGCAGAGATGGCACCACTGCACTCCAGCCTGGGCGACAAAGTGAGATTACGTCTCAAAAAAAAAAAAAAAACTCAAAGGTTACAAGAAATAGGATACTAGACTATTTCAGTGAACAAAGCCAATTTATGGGAGACATACACATTTATGGCAATGTTCTGCAATGATACAGAGAAAATGGCATGTCTCTTGCTTTTAGGCCTAGAGCATGGTGTTCTCTTTTATGACTGTAGATGCAATCAACTTTGTCTCAGTAAAGTCCAGCCAGGGGAAAGACACAAACAAAAACAGATGTGTGTAGAAAGACTACATGCTGTCCCTCCTTCTGACTCGATACTCCTGGATTTGGGTACAGGGAGAAGGTTGCAAAGAAGAAGAAAAAATCAGAAATAAACATGGAAAAAATAATCTCTCTCGTTTTAGAATATCCCCCAACAATCACTGAATGCTTCCAGAAAGGTGAACCTGGAAGCTGGGGAACAACAGTAGTTAACATTTTTACTTTATGCCCTCTTTATACCAAATTTTGCATCTCATGTAAGTATTACTTACTTTAAAAATAACTTAAGGCCAGGTGCAGTGGCTCATGCCTGTAATCTCAGCACTTTGTAAGGCTGAGGCAGGCAGATCACCTGAGGCCAGGTGTTTGAAACCAGCCTGGCCAATGTGGCAAACCCCGTCTCTACTAAAAATACAAAAATCAGGCAGGTGTGGTAGCACACATCTGTAATCCCAGCTATTCAGGAGCCTGAGGCACAAGAAATATTTGAACCCGGGAGACAAGAGGTTGCAGTGAGCAGAGATGGGGCCACTGCACTCCAGCCTGGGAAACAGAGCGAGACTCTGTCTCAATCAGTCAATAAAATAAAAATATCACCAGTAGGCTGGCCGTGCTAACTCATTCCTGTAATCTCAGCAATCTGGGAGACAAAGGCAGTTGGATCGCTTGAGCCCAGGAGTTTGGGACCACCCTGGGCAACGTGGTGAAACTCTGTCTCTACAAAACATACAAAAATTAGCCAGGCATAGTGGTGTGCACCTGTAGTCCCAGCTACTCAGGACGCTGAGGCAAGAGGATCACTTGAGCCCAGGAGGTCAAGGCAGCAGTGAGCTAAAATTGCACCACTGCATTTCAGCGTGGGCGACAGAGAGAGAACCTGCCTAAAAAAAAAAAAAAAACAACCAGTAAGATAACCAGTTATTCAATCACTTTTCCTCCCATGCAGTTTATTTATTTTTGTTTTGTTTTTGAGACGGAGTCTCACTTTGTCACCCAGGCTGGAGTGCAGTGGTGCGACCTCGGCTCACTGCAACCTCTGCCTCCTGTGTTCAAGTGATTCTTCTGCCTCAGCCTACCAAGTAGCTGGGACTACAAGTGCACGTTACCACACCTGGCTAATTTTTGTATTTTCAGTAGAGACAGGATTTTCACCATATTCGCCAGGCTGGTCTCGAGCTCCTGACCTCATGATCTGCCCTCCTCGGCCTCCCAAAGTGCTGAGATTACAGGCGTGAACCACAGCACCTTGCCTGCAGTTTAGTTTTATATACTACATTTTGTCATTAATATTATGTTTTCCTACACATTATTTTTCTGAAAATATGATTTAGGGCCAGGCGCGATGGGTCATACCTGTAATTCTAGTGCTTTGAAAGGCCAAGTCAGGAGTAGCACTTGAGTCCATGAGTCTGACACCAGCCTGGGCAACATAGTGAAACCCTGTCTCTGTAAGATAAAAAAAAAAAAAAAAAAAAAAAAAACTTTAAAAATTACATGAGAGCCAAATGATGTGGCTCACACCTGTAATCCCAGCATTTGGGAGGACAAAGCGGGTGGATCACGAAGTCAGGAGTTTGAGACTAGCCTGACCAACAAGATGAAACCCTGCCTCTACTAAAAATACAAAAAATTAGCTGGGCATGGTGGCATGCACCTGTAATCCCAGCTACTCAGAAAGCTGAGGCAGGAGAATTACTTGAACCTGGGAGGCGGAGGTTGCAGTGAGCTGAGATCACACCACTGCACTACAGCCTGGGTGACAGAGCAAGACTTGGACTCAAAAAAAAAAAAAACCCCAAAAACAAAAACAAAAACAAAACTACATGAGCATGGTGGCACGTGCCTGTAGTCCCAGCTACCTGGGAGGCTGAGGTGGGAGCACAGCTTAAGCCTGGGAGGTAGAGGCTGCAGTTAAGCTGAGATTGTGCCACTGCACTCCAGCCTAGACAACAGAGCAAGACCTTGTGGAGTGAGGGTTGGGAAGGGAGAGCCTCTGCATACCCAGAGAAATCAACAAAGTGAACAGACATTATCCACAAACTATACATCTGACAGTGGACTGATAATCCAGAGTTTACAAGGAAATCCATCAGACAATTGAACAAAAACCCCCAAATAATCCCATTAAAAAACAGGGTAAAGACATGAATAGACATTCTTCAAAAGAAGACAAATGGCCAAGAAGTGTGTGAACAAATGTTCAATATCACTAATCACAGAAATGCAAATTAAAACTACAATGAAATATCATCTTACACCAATCAGAATGGCTAGTATTAAAAAGATAAAAACTAACAGATGACAAGGATGTGGAGAAAACGAACTCATATACTACTGGTGGGAATGTAAATTAGTATAACCTCTGTGGAAAATAGCATGGAGATTTCTCAAAGAACTAAAAATAGAACTACCATATGATCCGGCAATCCCACTACTGAGTATCTACCCAAAGGAAAATACATCGTTATATCCCAAAACACCTGCACTCATATGTTTATTGCAGCACTATTTGTAATAGGAAAGATATGGAATCAACCTGTGTCTATCAACAGAGGACTAGATAAAGAAAATGTGGTATATATACAATATGGAATACAATTCAGCCTTAAAAAAGAATGAAATAATGTCTTTTGTAGCAACCTTGATGGAACTGAAGGCCATTATCTCAAGGGAAACAACTCAGACACAAAGACAAATACTACATATCCTCACTTTTAATAATGTGTATATTTGAAAGCAGTGTGGAATAATAGAGAATGGAAACTCAGAGAGGTAGGGATGGGAGAAAGGTGGATGATGAAAGGTTGCTTACTGGGTAAAACATATGTTGTTCTAATGATCAATTCACTGAGCCTCCTGACTTCACCACATGCACTGTATCAATGTAGCAAAACTGCACTTGTATCCTATAATCCCAGCTGCTCAGGAGGCTGAGGCAGAACAACTGCTTGAACCCAGGAGGTGGGGGTTGCAGTGAGCCGAGATCCCTCGACTGCACTCCAGCCTGGGCAACAGAGTGAGACTTTATCTCAAAACAAACGAAAAACAAATTAAAAAAAAATTTTTTAAACTGTCAAATGAGTATGTATTGGGAATACTCCAAACCACACTGCATTCATCAAAAGCAATTCTATTTTGTGGAATATACAAAATAGTTATGGCAACATGGAAATTGATAATAAATGGAAATAAATTTAAGGTCCTAAAAGTAACTTTGTGATTTATGAACATTTGATTTATAAATCTTTACCTTACTTGCTATATATGATAAATCAATGTGTATCTCATTTTTTAAACTATGTGTGCATGCTTGTCAAAATGTGTCTCAAAATAATAAAAAGTGGAAAGGGGTAAGCACATTCTGGCTTCAAAGAAAAAAATAAAAAGATTCATTTAAAAAAGATGTTACATATGTATCTTAAACATTTCAATCTAAAATCTAAAAATCAGCGGCATGATGGCTCACGCCTGTAATCTGAGCACTCTGAGAGGCCAAGGGGGTGAATCACCTGAGGTCAGGATTCAAGACCCGCCTGGCCAACACAGTGAAACCCTGTCTCCAGTAAAAATACAAAAATTAGCCGGGTATGGTGGCACCCACCTGTAATTCCAGTTGCTTGGGAGACTGAGGCAGGAGAATCACTTGAACCCGGGAGGCAGAGGCTGCAGTGAGTCGAGACTGCACCACAACACTCCAGCCTGGGCTACAGACAGAGAATCTATCTCAAGAATAAAATAAAATAAAATAATTCTAAAATGGCTGGGTGCACTGGCTCATGCCTGTAATCCCAGCACTTTAGGAGGTTGAGGTGGGTGGATCACCTGAAGTCAGAAGTTTGAGACCAGCACCTGTAATCCCAGCTACTTGGGAGGCTGAGGCTGGAGAATCTCCTGAATCTGAGAGACGGAGGTTGCAGTGAGCTGAGAATGCACCACTGTACTCCAGCCTAAGCAGCTGAACAAGACTCCATCTAAAAAAAATTTTTTTTAATGGCCAGGCACAGTGGCTTACACCTGTAATCCCAGCACTTTAGGAGGCCAAGGTAGGCAGATCTCTTGAGGTCAGGAGTTCGAGACCAACCTGGCCAACAAGGCGAAACCCAGTCTCTATTAAAAACATAAAAACCTGCCAGCCTTGGTGACAGATGCCTGTAATCCCAGCTACTTGAGAGGGTGACACAGAAGAATCACTTCACCCCAGGAGGCAGAGGCTACAATGACCGAAGACTGTGTCACTGTAGTGAGCCAAGATTGTGCCACTGCACTCCAACCTGGGTGACAGAACAAGACTCCACCTCAAAAATAAAGAAAGAAAGAAATCTAAAAATGATGTACAATGCATCATTTATAATTTTTAGTTTGGGTTTAAAGTGGCTCAAGAACTTGATACATTATCAGTACAAAATCCTAAACCGTTACAGTTTTACTTCATTTATGTTTAGCTTTCTAATCTACACCTTATTTGATATACAGTTTTTCAGATATATGCCTTTGTCCAGACTACCCAAAGCATTACAATTAATTTCATGGAAATGATATATTTTAAACTGAAAAGACAAGGCAGTATGGTGTGACAGAGAAATATAAGTCCTAGAGTCAGACTTCTTGGGTTTTAGTCCTGTTTTAACCATTTATTAGTCGTATACAATCTTAGGCAAGTTACCTAACCTCTTATTTCAGAATAATGCTGTGAGGATTAAATAATCCACCTGCCACAGTGTCTGTAAACCACTCTCTAAATGTTTGCTATTATTCAGTTATACACAAGCTTCACCTATGAGGCAAGTTGCCTTTGGCGTAAGAAATATGATTCGTGATATCAGCAAACTTTAATATCAGTTTCTAAATTTATTGTATGTTTCTGTATGTGCAAATACAGCACAGAGAAAAGAAGGCTGAAAGGATAATCTAATGTCACTTTCTAAATAGTGGTATTACATTCCTTTTTTCTGTTTATTTTTCTATAAGGTTAAGACTGAATCATTTTCTTTGGCTTATTTTTCTTTATCAATTGTTAACCATAAAAACCAATACATTTTAAATAAAAGAATGAGTTGTTTTTCTTTTGTTTTGTTTTTGAGACGGAGTCTTGCTCTGTTTCCTAGGCTGGAGTGCAGTGCGTGATCTCGGCTCACTGCAACCTCCACCTCCCAGGTTCAAGTGATTCTCCTGCCTCAGCCTCCCTAGTAGCTGGGATTACAGGCATGTGCCACCACACCCAGTTAATTTTTTTTATTTTTAGTAGAGACAGGGTTTTGTCATGTTGGCCAGGCTGGTTTCGAACTCCTGACCTCAGGTAATCCACTCGCCTCGGCCTCCCAAAGTGCTGGGATTACAGGTGTAAGCCACTGCGTCCAGCCAATTTTCTTTTCTTGACACAAAAGAGGACAGTCTGCTAATAGGAACCGATAAATTAAAGCTTCTCAAGCCTTGCAACACACAAATTCTTAAGCTATATAAAGGAGCATAAAATAATTGTAAAATTATAAAATTCAGTCACCTAAACCATTCTAAGGTAGAATTTTTGTGTTATATACAGCTACATCATAGGATGTAGTGATTTCCTACCTCACTCCTGTTCAGACTCTTAAACTTCCCAACCTTTCCTGCTGTGAAATTCTCACCATCATCCCATAGTTTCTAATGGGAGAAATAGTCAAGCAATTATAATACAATATGTCAAGCACTGAAATATCCCTGAGGATTTATCTCAGAGCTCAGCGAAAACAAACAAAAACTGCTTTTGAAGTGAAACTACGCAACAGTAGACAGTGGTTTAAAGCAAAGATATTTAGAGAGTTATTTTACAGAAAGTAACAGCTTCTGGTCCAGTAGGACTTGCTCAGTAATCTCAGTAAGTGTTTCTCTACATTTTGATCAATGTGTAAAATTTATTTCCATAACTACTACAACAGTGTTCCAAAAAAATACTTTTCACTAACCCTACCATGTGACCCAGTGTACAGCAGGTGGAACTCATCACAAAGAAAAAAAAACAAACAAACCCAGAGTTTAATGTTAAACCAGATTCAAAGAGAGATTACACAGTTCCATAAATGTGAAATTCCTTTTCTAGGTATATCTGGCCAAGAATTGGAAAGGGGGACTGACAAGGGCAACAAAGACTTGCAGTCAAAAACTAACAAGGTAAATGGTAGGTTAGACTGTACTTTTTATAAAGTATGAGAAACTATTATATGCGTAGAGCAATGGTACTTTCTGTTGATGTGACTAGTTTCATTTTGCACCCATTTAATCCCATTTAATCTTACTGAAGGTTACCGTTTTGAAAGAATGTATCAATTAAATGGGGCATGGATTCGGGGAGGAGGTGAACACTGCAAGAAGAATAAAGAGAAACAGAGACAAATACAGGCAGTGGTATTCATGTACTGTCCAGCAAAAGGATGCCCCATCAGGTTACCAGGACTGTCTAGTACACTTGTTAGGATTATTACTATTAAGAAAATACATTTACCGGCTGGGCCTGGTGGCTCACACCTGTAATGCCCGCACTTTGGGAGGCTGAGACAGGCAGATCACAAGATAAGGGGTTTGAGACCAGCCTGGCCAACATGGTGAAACCCTGTCTCTATTAAAAATACAAAAAAAAAAAAAAAAAAGGCAAGACTTCGTCTCAAAAAAAAAAAAAAAAAGAAAAAGAAAAAAGAAAATAGACTTACCAAATTAACAGACCCTGATACTATTAAATATTCAAATCATAAAATTAAGTCCCCTCATCCTGATTCCATACTCAGAACAACTCAAAGTTGTTATCTCAAGGTTTAATATTTCCTGAATGATGATTCATCACACCACTTTCTCTTAATTCAGTTTTCCACGGAAATCTGACTTAAGAAATAATGTCAAACTCGAGAAAGCATATCAAGCATGAAAATAAAGTCAGATGTCTGGAGATTCAGTGGGTACAAACTAAAATATATCATTTCAATCAATTTAGATCAAACTGAATTCCAAATCTCTTATGACTGAGATACCTTGAAATAAAAATTACAAAAGAGATGCCAAGTAGGAATTAGCTTTCCTACTACATCTGCCTCAGTGTTTTTTTTTTTTTTTTTTTTTTTTTTTTGAGGGAGTCTTGCTCTGTCGCTAGGCTGGAGTGCAGCAGTGCAATCTCGGCTCACTGCAACCTCCGCCTCCCAGGTTCAAGCGATTCCCCTGCCTTCGCCTGCTGAGCAGCTGGGACTACAGCCGCACACTACCACGCCCAGCTAATTTTTGTATTTTAGTAGAGACAGGGTTTCACCATGTTGGCATACTTGGATTTTTGTGTCATTGGGAGGTCCTGGAATCAATCGTCCATAGATAATGAAGGATGACTGTATACATACATAAAACATTGTCACTTTAAGGATCCTTTTTGACCCTTGTTTGCCTACTAAAGGTATTTCTGATACTCTCAAAACAGACAGACTCTCTATATATGAAAGGATATACCAATAAAATAGTATTCAATTCTCAAAAAGATGAGCTAATATAAACTAATTCTAAAATTCTATCTTCATGATTTGGACTAATGTCACCATCCTATGACACTTGTGCCTAATTTCTACAGTACCAGAGGTCAACAGGGTTGAGTATACCCTAAGCCTTGGAAGAAAGGGTAGATCATCCTTTAAGAATTAAATAAAGAAATCAACAAAAATGATGCTAGAGATAGTCAAAATCCTTTTGTAACAATGGTTCTTAAACCTTTCTTATGTTCCAAAACTTGTGAAAAATGTACTGTATCCCTATCAGTTATAGTGGTTGGTCACCATAACATCTCCTGAGCAGAAATCAGAACGTGTATTAAGGTTTGAAAATGCCTCCCTTCTCTTAGGGAACACTTTCTTCTCCAACAGAGGAATCATATGCAGGCTCAAGAAAATATGACTCCTATGTCCAAGACTTAATTGTAACAAAAATTAACATATTAACTTTCATTAAAAAAAAAAAATCTCTCATCATGTTTCACCTAAACTCTGGATTCAAATCTCCAATTGCCTACTAGTCAACTCCACATGGATATCTAACAGTCGTCTATCTTTGAACTTAACATATTAAAAATGGAACCCTTAATACGCCCTCTCTCAAATCTGCTCCTCCCAACAGTCACAAACTCTGTAAACAGAACCATCATCCTCCCAATTTCTCAAGTCTGAAATAAAGGATTCATCCTTGATTTCTTTTTTCCTTAATTACCTACATCCAATTCGTTGACTTTGCCTTTCTAATACATTCCCAAACTGTCCATTTCTTTCCATTTCCATTACCATCATTCCAGACCAAACCACCAACTGCTTCAGACTATAATAGCTTCCTAAATGCTCCAGCCACACTAGCCTTCTGTCCTTCAACATTTCAAACTTATTTCCATTTTGTGGCTGAGCCATTCTTTCTGCTTAAAATATTCCTCCCATGCACTCACCACTCAATCAAGAATAACCCCACCCACACTTCATAGCAGTATATGAAGTGTTATACTGCTATGAAGTACCCTTATTTTTCTCTATAGCAGTACCCTGTATTTTTTTTCCCCCAGCGCATTTATCACCACCTGGAAATTCGCTTATGCACTTATTGTCCATGACGTGTCACTCACTAGACTATGAGCTCCATGAGAGAAGGAACTATGTTCATTGTACCTAGAAGAGATACACCTATTCTGTTTATTTTATTTTATTATTTTATTTATTTATTTTTCTGAGATGGAGTCTTGCTCTGCCGCCAGGCTGACATGCAGTGGTGCAATCTCGGCTCACTGCAACCTCTGCCTCCCAGGTTCAAGCGATTCCCCTGCCTCAGCCTGCTGAGTAGCTGGAACTACAGGCGTGCGCCACCACATCCCCTTCATTTTTTTGTATTTTAGTAGAGATGAGGTTTCACCATATTGGCCAGGATGGTCTCCATCTCCTGACCTCGTGATCTGCCTGCCTCAGCCTCCCAAAGTGCTGGGATTACAGGCGTGAGCCACCAAGCCCAGCCTGATGTCTATTAATAATAGATGCTAATAGCTGACGAATGAAGGAGCGTATCTAAAGAGAAACTGTGTCAACTACACAGAGAATCCATGGAAGTAAAACAAAATGGTCAGCCAGGAGAGAAAACAAAATATTCAAAGATGTCAATATGAGAGTGGCCAGCATTAAATTTAATAAATTTAATAAATTTAATTAAATTTAATGCTGGCCCAACCGCGGCCAGCATTAAAATTGTGCCATGACATTCCAGCTCTCCTCTTAGACAAGATACGTTTATGCTTCCCTATCATCTTGAAGTCAGGCATGGTCATGTGACTTGCTCTGGCCAATGAACTATAAACAGAAGCCATTAAGAGCCAGTGTGTGTGATTCACTCCTGTTACTTTACCTCTAACCAGCAACAGGTAACCAACAACAGTCCAGAAAGTTAAGACTCTCCTGTCCGCATTGCTCAATAGGGAAAACTAGGAGAACAGACCCAGAGCGCTCATGTGTAACATGAACTGAGGAAGAATAAACCTCTGAAATAAGCCACTGAGATGTGGGTGCTGTTTGTTACTGCAAAACCACCTAGTCCATCCTGACTGATGAACTGTTCAAGCAATGCTGTGGGCACAGAATGATTCAGTCAGTCCCACTAAGTTGTTACATGCAATGTAAACTGATGTCACTAGATACACATATTTAATTTCCTTCTGATTACAGCTGTCCCTCAGTGTCTGAGTAGGACTGGTTCTAGGACCATCTCAGTTACCAAAACTTGTGGATACTCATGTCCCCTAGTCAGTGTTCCGTATTCATGGCTTCCACATACAGAACCCATGGAAGCTGAGGGCAGAGTGTATTACCTAGTTTCCAACGGGTCTGTCAACAAGGAGAAAAAAAACTGTTTATATGGAGTTTTAAGGAATTCTTGTCTCTAATGCTATTTTTCACTAAATAGATAATTCACTCAAATAATGAATGCCACCCTATACAGGCTTAATAAACCATCTGCCAGACTTTCTTCAACTGAAAAGATACTTTCTAGGCAAGAATAACTGCTTTTTGTTTCCTTATTTTTGATACCAACTATTCAATAATTAAGTAACTATTGAGGCCAGGCCACTGTAAGGGAAAAGAACAGAAAGGTAGGTTGGCTAAAATGCAGACGTCTCTGATTGCTAGGTCAGGAATTTGGACTTTATCTTGTAGACAAATAGACTTACTGAGAAACTCTGTATATGAATTATATGATGAAAAAATATTCTTGATGATTATTCATATGGCAGTTCTGGAATTAGGATGACTGGAACAGGAAGGTGAACAGTGCCAACTTTTAACTGCTGTGCCATGAATCCTCCATGGATGAAAGCCCAAATTTTAATCAATATATAGAATTCGTTTTTGGTATAAAAATAAATGTACTGTCATTGATTATATTAAACGGCACGGGGAACAGCTAGGACATAGGTTTTTGCAAATAAGAGTAGAATGCATACTGAACTAAGCTGGTACTTAAGTATCTGGTGATGGTCAAAACTGTACTCTGTGAGTAACAGGGGCAGCCAGGGCAGTAATCACTTAGTATTTCTAAAAGGCAAGTGAACAACGGACACTTTTCTACTGCTAGGTGGTATTTTTATATTGTAGAAATGATGGGTTCTACTTAAGATTGGTTTGTATTTTGAATTCCTTCAAGGTACTCAGAGCATCTGTGCAGTACTCCAACAAGCTTGTCTTTCCCCAACAACCCATTTCTTCATTTCTTCACTCATTCAACAAATATAAAGTACATGTTACAGGATAATTACTGTTCTAGTCACTAGGGAAGCATCAGTGGACAAAACAAAAACCCCTGCTGTACTGAAGTTTGTATTCCTCTTTTTTTTTTTTGAGACGGAGTTTCCCTCTTGTTGCCCAGGCTGGAGTGCAATGGCGCGATCTCAGCTCACTGCAACCTCCACTTCACAGGTTCAAGCGATTCTTCAGTCTCAGTTTCCTGAGTAGCTGGGATTTACAAGCACCTGCCACTACGCCCGGCTGATTTTTGGTATTTTTAGTAGAGACGGCATTTCACCATGTTGGCCAGG
Organism: Lagothrix lagotricha; assembly: GCA_963574225.1. Taxonomy (NCBI): domain Eukaryota; kingdom Metazoa; phylum Chordata; class Mammalia; order Primates; family Atelidae; genus Lagothrix; species Lagothrix lagotricha. Next base: position 134,939 of record CAUYNB010040922.1, read on the forward strand.
CTGGTCTCGAACTCTTGACCTCAGGTGATCTGTCTGCCTCCACTTCCCAAAGTGCCAGGAGTTTGAGACCAGCCTGACCAATATGGTGAAACCTCGTCTTAAAAAAAAAAAATGCCTTCAGAAGAAATAATCTATGATTAATCACACTAAGATGTAAAAGACTATCCAGAGGCCTCTTACCCACAGGTCTCCCTCCTCTCCAGATAACTCTCCTCAAAAAGTAACTATTTTATAGATTCTCAGAGTTATAAAGGACCTTGGAGATAATTTCAGATGAGATTAAGTGACTTGCCCGCCAACACTCAGTTATTAATAGGCTTAGAGCTGTTACTTACAGTAATAGTGCCTTTCCCACTATAACACCAAGCTGTGCATCTTAAGAGTATACTCCTGAGCAGATGAGATGTTAGAACGAGCATCTCATGATTCATACATAGGTGGTAGGTTTCTGGGTGATTTGCTCAAGGCAAAAAAAATTTCAGATAGTATATAAAACTGATGGAGAGAGAGGTGGTTACAGGAAGCCAAAAAGGGAGTCCTTTCAGAATACCTTTTCTCTCATTTCTACCCTCATCATGCCGCAAGAACAAGAATGGTAAATTTAATGCAAATGTCTCCAAAGTTACAGGGTATTAAGCTGATAGTGAAAAAATAGTTAGAGATGAGCAAGAAACAGTAAACAGAGCATTTGAACCTGACAAAGAAAAGTCAAATTATACCCTGTACAATTTAAAAAGTGTATGCTCCAGTAAAAGTACCATTTGTATTAGGCTTAAGGTGTTTAATAAAAAAAAAAAATTTACATTCCTAAATACATTTTCCAGAAAGCACAAAATTAACCAGTATAGATCAACAAGTATAATGACTGAGAAAATATGAATATAATATTGACTAGTGTAACGTTATGATGCATCTTGTAACTAGACAAGAATTTTTTTTTTCCTGAGACAAGGTCTTGCTCTGTCACTCAGGTTGGAGTGCAGTGACATGATCGTGGATCACTGCAGCCTCCAACTTTTGGACTCAAGGAATCCTCCCATTTCAGCCCCAGGGAGCTGGGACTACAGCCACATGCCACTACACTTGCCTAATTTCAAAATGTTTTGTAGAGATGGAGTCTTACTATGTTGCCCAGGCTGGTTTCAAGCTTCTGGGCTCAAGCTTTTCTCCTACCATTGGCCTCCCAAACTGCTAGGATTACAGGTGTGAGCCACTGTGCCTGACCTAGACAAGAATTTTTAAAGATAGTTCCTACTCCCTTGATAAAAGAGTTCCACTCACCTCTTGCTTGTAAAACTATAGCAATATGGCTGGGCTAGGTAGCTTATGCCTGTAATCCCAGCACTTTGGGAGGCCAAGGTGGGCAGATTATCTGATGTCAGGATTTCAAGATCAGCCTGACCGACATCGTGAAACCCCATCTCTACTAAAAATACAAAATTAGCCAACTGTGGTGGCACATGCCTGTAAACCCAGCTACTCGGGAGGCTGAGGCAGGAGAATCGCTTGAATCCAGAAGGCAGAGGTTGCAGTGAGCTGAGGTCATGCCACTGCCCTCCAGCCTGTGCAACAAGAGTGAAACTCTGTCTCAAAAAAGAACAAAACACAAACAAAAAAAAACTGTAGCAATCTAATACATTTTTTAAAAAACCAAAATGAGTCCTTTAATCTCTCAAAGTGAACATTCATGACCAAATTTAAGCCTTATTTAATACTTTTTATTTTTCTTTGAGACGGAGTTTTGCTCTTGTTGCCCAGGCTGAAGTGCAACGGCATGATCTTGGCTCACCGCAACCTCGGCCTCCCAGGTTCAAGAGATTCTCTTGCCTCAGCCTCCCAAGTAGGTGGAATTACAGGCATGCCCCAACATGCCTGGCTAATTTTGTATTTTTAGTACAGACGGGGTTTCTCCATGTTGGTCAGTCTGGTCTCAAACTCCCAACCTCAGGTGATCCGCCCGCCTCGGCCTCCCAAAGTGCTGGGATTACAGGCATGAGCCACTGAGCCCGGTGCCTTATTTAGTATTCTAATAGAAAAAAATATTTTGAAAAATCTTTCCAAAAAAGGGGAGAGGAGAAGGCTTGCTAAGAATTGAGGCCGGGCATGATGGCTCACACCTGTAATACCAGCACTTTGGAAGGCTGAGGTGGGTGGATCATCTGAGGTCAGGAGTTCAAGACCAGCCTGGCCAACATGGTGAAACCCTGTCTCTACTAAAAGTACAAAAATTAGCCAGGTGAGGTGATGGGTGACTATAATCCCAGCTACCCATCAGGACGCCGAGGCAGGAGAATTGCTTGAACCTGGGAGGTGGAGGCTGCAGTGAGCAGAAATCACACCCCTGCACTCCAGACTGGGCGACAGTGCAAGACCTCGTCTCAAAAAAAAAGGAAGAAAGAAAGAAAAAAAAAATCAAGGAAGATGAATTTTAGGAGTTTTAGGAAGAATGTAAATGAGAGACAGCAAGAGTCTTCATTAAAATCTCATTATGTGTCTCTGTGAATGGCAGTTTACAAAAAAAACTATCATGAGAATCCCAACTTATTTCAGTGGTTCCACCATTCTTTAGCCTCCCAGATAAAAAACCTTGGAGACAGCAAAGACTTTTACCTCCATTGTTTTTAGTAATCAATTATTGGCTGGGTGCGGTGGCTCACACTTGCAATCCCAGCACTTTGGGAGGTCGAGGCAGGCAGATCACAAGGTCAAGAGATACAGACCATCCTGGCCAACATGGTGAAACCGTGGCTCTAACTAAAAATACAAAAATTAGCCGGGTGTGGTGGCGTGTACCTGTAATCCCAGCCACTCAGGAGACTGAGGCAGGAGAATTGCTCGAACCTGGGAGGCGGAGGTTGCAGTGAGCCGAGATTTCACCACTGCACTCCATCCTGGGTGACAGAGCAAGACTCCGTCTCAAAAAAAAAAAAAAAAAATCAATTATCATGTTCCAATATTTCTCCCTTCAAAATGTCTCTTTGGAATACAAAGCAAAATTCTCAATTTCAAAAAAACACACATAAAAATACTATTACCATTAAAAAGAGCATTTTTTTCTCATTATCTGTGTAAATAAAGCAAAAAAATTTTTTTAAATAATGGAAAATATACATGATGTGCTGAGTCAAAAAAATCTCACAGGGAGAAAAAGGCATAATTCCAGTTTTATAAAAAGAAAAATAGTTATCAGCATAAAAAAAGACTTGAAAGAAATCATCACATTAAAATATTAACAGGTCAGGCACGGTGACTCATGCCTGTAATCTCAGCACTTTAGGAGGCCAAAGTGGGTGGATCACCTGAGGTCAGGAGTTCGAGACCAGCCTGGCCTACATGGCAAAACCCCATCTCTAATAAAAATACAAAAATTAGCTGGGCGTGTTGGTGGCGCACGCCTGTAGTCCCAGCTACTCGGGAGGTTAAGGCAGGAGAATCACCTGAACCTGAGAGGCAGAGGTTGCATTAAGCAAAGATTATGTCACTGCACTCCAGCCTGTAACCTCCACCTCCCAGGTTCAAGTGATTCTTGTGCCTCAGTCACCTGCGTAGCTGGGATTTCAGGTGCATGCCACCATGCCCAGCTAACTTTTGTATTTTTAGTAGAGATGAGGTTTCGGCACGTTGGCCAGGCTGGTCTTGAGCTCCTGACTTCAAGAGATCTGGTCAGGCTGGTCTTGAACTCTTGACCTCAAGTGATCCGCCCACCTCAACCTCCCAAAGTGCTGGGATTATAGGCATGAGCCACCACGCCCAGCCCATCCACTCTTATTTACAGATGGGGTCTTGGTGTTGCATTGAAGTGCAGTGGCAAAATCTCAGCTCACTGTAGCCTCAACCTCTTGAACTTAAGTGATCCTCCTGCCCCAGCCTCCCAAGTAGCTGGTACTATAGGTACATGCCATCATGCCTGGCAAAATATTGTAAGTTTTTTGTAGAGATGTGGTCTTGCTATGTTGCTTAGGCTGCTCTCGAACTCCTGGCTTCCAGGATCCTCCTGTCTCGGCCTCCCAAAGTGTTGGGATTACCAACCGTGCCTAGTCCCCACAATCTACCCTGGTATTCAGTGCCCTACATAAATCCTGCAACTGTTGGTTCTTTGCAGAAGCTTTACTCAGTTCAGTTCCGCATTCATCCACTGTACTAATGAAGAGTGTCATATATACTTTCTGTTGTTTAATCTCATATCCCAAACTAGATTAATCTCCCTGAGGCTGGTTGCCCTGGCACATTTCTTACTTTATTAAATTTTATTCTTTTTTATTTCAATAGGTTTTTGGGGATCAGGTGGTGTTTGGTTACATGAATCAATTCTTCAGTGGTGATTTCTGAGATTCTGGTGCACCATTACCCAAGCAATGAACACTGTACCCAAAATAAAGTCTTTTTTTTCTTTTTCTTTTTCTTTTTTTTTTAGGCTAGTCAAGTGAAGCAGTGGGAGTGGAGAAGGAACAAAGAAATCTGTAACTGGTTGTGATCAATTAGTTGTAAACACCACTGCACTCGGACCAGCCGAAAATAAAGTCTTTTATCCCTCATCCCACTCCCACCCTCTTTCTACCAAGTCCCCAAAGTCCATAGTGTCATTCTTGCGGCACATTTCTTTTGTATAGCCAGCTGGTCTACTACCCTTTTGGGCATACAAGCAATCAAAGGCTTTGTAACTGACGAATGGCATTTAAAAGCTCTGCTATAAGTAAGTGTAAAGTGCTGATTTCTTATGAAGTCATTTTGCTTTCGAACTTTATTCCTTCTCAAGGAGCTATTAGTTAACTATAACCATTTCAAGTATAGAATAACCACTCAGTAAGTTTTAGGGATGATTTAACACATAGTTTTTTATTTTAAAGTAATACATAAGTTGCTAAAACTAACACTTTCAAAACTTTCAGGAACGGACAGAAAGGAATTCAAAATACAAACGACAACACACACATAAAGCTTATTAACTTCATTTATCTTAAAATAGCCATGTTGCTCAGGCACAAACCTTAAGTATAATCAAGAAGAGCAGAAAAAGTGAATGAATGGTGTGTGAATGAACGTATGTGTACACAAAAGCACACTCAGGTCTCCAAAGTTGAAGTAAATGACATGAAAGCGCTTTGTAAACTAAAAGGAGCCACAGAAAAAGGACGTAGTAAAGCAGCAGAGTTAAAAGCACGGAGCCAGCCTGCCTGGGTGTTAATTATATTAGCGGCGTGACCCTGTACGGTACAAGTTACAATACTAAAATTCCCTGTGCTTTAGTTTCCTGTCAAAATGGGGATAACAGTATCTGTCCCAAAGCAAAGCTCTTAATACAATGCCTAGTGCATAGAAAGGGCAAAATAAATATTGTCCATCATTATTATCACACTGGCTAATATTCTTATTGGCTAATACTAGTTATTAGCTAAGTAAAAGCCTCAATAGATGATGTTTCAATTCAAGTCTGTAGCTGGTTATCCAAAGAAACTCCAAAAACCAGCAGGTTTAAGCTATTAGGTCGACTAGCTTCTCCTAATTCTCCGAAGTGCTAAACTGATGGTTACTACAGAACTAATTTCTGTTACATTTTTTTTAAATTAGCAAACAAACTGACCTAGGTACCTCTGTTTTCAAGGAACTTTATAAGCCACAAGAAGACAAACTAACTCTTTGTTATCTCCATATTTAAGCGATTTAAGAGCGTAGTAAGAGCCTAAATACTGTTACAGAGCAACTTTTCAGAAAATACAATAAGGTTTTTAAAGTTGTAACCAGCAATTCTTATGCAGTTATGCCAAGTTTTTGTCCCGCGAAACAAAAGCTCATCTGTCAGGAACCCGAGGACCCGTCAGAAAACAAGGAAATGCCTGGGCCAGGCCTAGGCGCCCTGCGGAAAAGCTGTCCTCAAAACAGTTCGCCCCACACTCGTTCTGTCCTTCCCCTTCTCCGGGTGCAGCTGTCGACTCCACCCGAATGTAAAGAAGCGACAGCAGGTTCCGTCCACGCCTCTCCCGGGCCAGGCCCCTGGAGCCCCCCGGAGGACCCCGCGCCCGCCGCCCGACCCTCCCCTCCCCGCCCCGGCCTTGCCGCCCCGCCCCGCGACCCCGGCGGAGCCGCCGCGAGCCCGGCCGAGCCGAGGCCGCTGCGGGGCCTGCAGGTGAGACCCGCGCGCGGCCAAGCCGGCTGGAGAAGCCCTGCCAGGGCAGGGGAGCTGCGGACGCGGGGCTCGCACCGGCTTGGCAGCCACTTACCGGCGCCTCATGGTACCGCGGTGCCTCAGCCCAGCCCGGGCGCTGAAGATCCGCGCCCGGCAGCCTAGAGTGTCCCTCGGCTCCTGGGCCGAGTCCCACTGAGGGGCATTCAAACGCGGCCGCGCGCGTGGCCCGCCGGGATAGCTGGCGCTGTGGCCGCTCGCGGGCTCCGCCCAACGTTGGCTCCGCCCCTCTGGGGGTCGCGGAGCGGCGGAGGGAAAAGGACGTGTGGCTACAGCGCCTCCTGGTGGCCAGAGCTACGCAGGGCAGCCTAGTTATGGCGCGACAAGTAATATTGCGATAGGAACTGAAGGTGGGTAAAAGTCAGCGAATGACGGACCCTGCACTAGGGACAACTTAGCGGGGCAGACCTTGCCTTAGTGGTGTACCAGGATGTGCAAACAATTTCCTATAAAGTTATGGTTCCGGGAGATTTATTCATTCACACCTATTTAAATACACTAAGGGTCTGGGCACAGTGGCTCACACCTGTAATCCCAGCACTTTGGGAAGCCAAAGCAGGAGCTTCGCTTGAGCCCAGGAGTTCAAGACCAGCCTGGACGACATGGTGACAACTGTCCCTGACCCCCCCACCTCCGCCCTCTGTCTTTATAAAAATAAAAATGATAATAACAAACGCACTAAGGCATAGTTTCTAAAAGCATGGAGTGTGGAACTGTGACCTTTAGCAAGTCACATAAACTCCTAGGTGCTTTGCTTTCCCCTTCTGTAAAGTGGGGATAATAACAATAGTATCTGCGTCTTAGTGTTCTGAGGACTAAAGGAATTAATACATATAAAATGCTTAGAGGACTGCCCGGCATATGGTAAGCACTACATGTTTGTTAGTCATCATTTTTTCAGTTCCTATTATGTACCAAGCTTTGTGCTAAACTCGTAAGAACACAAGCAATGTACATAATGCAGAACCTGTCCTCAGGAAGCCGGTTCAGTCTTGTTGGGATGGGGAACACTAAATTAGATTATGACGTTACAGTTGGGTCTCTTGATAATGAACTTTTAATTACTGAGGGCAATTCTTTTCATTAGGACCAGGCTGCTCACCTTCATAGATAAGCCACTGGTCAAGGTTAGCCAAGCTGTGACAGGAGCAAGTTTGCCTATGGTGGTCCTCTCACCCCTTACAGAAGCCAACCAAGCAGTGCATTTGATGGAACACTTCCTCACCACAAGACTACATCCCTTGGCTTGCTTTTTTCAGGCTCTCATTTTGGAACTCTACAAGGCTTGCCTAGGGAGAAAGCTGCTTAAGTTTGGTTTAACAGTATTTTTGAAGGCCCGCCATGTGCCAGGCAAATTGTGCCTGGTGCTGGAAATAGCCTGAAGCAGCTCACAGTGGTTCGGAGAAACAGGAAAAGACACCATTCCAATACACTGCAGTGATAAAAGGTATCTCCTAAATGCTGTGGGAGCTCCGAGAAGTCGAAGGCCTGTCAGATAAACTGGTCAGAACTAAGATGTCATCAGGTTGTTATAACCTTATGTATTTTTCCTCCCTAGTAACAGAGTCCTTACTTAGTGAAAAAAAAAAATAAGTAATGGTGAAAACTGAGGCAGGGCTATTGGGCAGTGGGAAAATAGTTTTAGGATATTGTGCATAAGCAACACCTTTGAGAGCTTCTCGACTGCACCAAGCATAAGCAGGCACATGCCTATGTGTGGGGCCACATCTGTTAGCAGGTGGTACTGCTGAGAGAGTCCAGCTAGGTGACTAAACGAAGCTGGAGCCCTTGTTTCCATGGATGTACAATGAAGGGTATTTCCTGAATATGCCTTCCACTAAGTAGGTGTGTTGTTTTAAAGAAAATAAAAACTCAATACACATGGGTGAAGTCACTTTCTCTCAAGTCATTTCTTCATCATCATAAACAGGAATTTCTTGATGACCCACTATGCAAAAGACACTGTGCTGGTCTCTCATCAGAAGAACAGGGTAAAAAGAGTGTGCTATATGATCCTCATCCTCAAGGGAGGCTAAATGAAGAGGTAAGACAAAGAATGGAGTCCTGAAACTCAGGGAATCTGCTGTGTTAACACAGAAGAACCTCAGCTAATACAACGGAGGCCAGAGGAGAAACTTAAGATTCTCATTTCTGGAGCTTGGGGCACAGGATCTCAGGCAGGTTAATCTCCAGAGCCAAGTTATAGTTTATAGCAGTGATGGGCAGCCCAGGCCTCCACATATCCTAATTTAATATAAAAATAAGGAAAAGTGCCTTTGCATTTTGCTACTTTGGGAACATATAAAAATACTATCATTTTAGTGATGAAAATGCAGGGCAAATTTCTTCAGATAGTTTTCCTATTAATAAAGTAGAATTTTTCCCCGTCGGGGCTCAATAAACTTTGCTTTCTTAATAAAAAAAAGTACAGCCCATACATTAAAAAACACCCCTACATCAGTGTTTGTATACAAAAAAGTGGTTCACTGATAGCCTTCACAGTGGGCAATCTCCAAGGTAGTCGACTCCTCTGGCCATTCCTTCATTCCTTCCTTCTGAGAGAACAAGCAGGTAAGTCAGCCTTCCTGCCTCACATCCCCCTCTTTACGGGGTGCAGAATCATTCAAGGGCAGTGTGTAGAGTGACCCACACAAGAAAAGGGCTGCCCTGCCGTCCTGTGTACACTGCTTGATGGCAAGCAGGGGAGGGACGATGGAGCTGGGCCTGATAAGCTGGAGAGGATTCTGACAAACAGGGTGTTCCAGACAGAGAGGGGAAAATGCAAAGTAAGTTCTAGCACTGCAGTCTATTCCGATTTGAGTGGAAGGAAAAGTGCTTGGAAGAGTCACAGGAGTGAAGATTGAAAACGTATGTAGGTACCTGATAGGTTGCGAAGACCTGGAATTATCAAGCAAAGGCGTTTGAAGGTAAAGGGGACAGCAAACAAAGACAGTTGAGCAGGGGAATGGCTAAGTTAAGTCAGTGCTTTAGGAGGATTGATCTGTTTGGGAGGCCAGGGTCAAAGGATCACTTGAGGCCAGGAGTTTGAGACCAGCCTGGCAACATCGCAATACCTCATCTCTACAAAAATTTTTAAAAATAGGCATAGTGGCGCATACCTGTAGTCCTAGCTACTCGAGAGGGTGAGGTGGGAGGATCACTTGAGCCGAAGAGCTCAAGATTATCATAGTAAGCTATGATTACACCACTGCACTCCAGCAAGAGAGTGAGACCCTGTCTCTTAAACAAACACCAACAACAAGAAGGGCTGATTTGTCACCAGGACGCTAGATGGCTAGGGGCAGGGAGGACAGACTGATGGCAAGAACATGAGGTATAAAAGTGTAGTTCAGTCCAGGGTCCAAGGAGCCACAGCATTTACTGCACTGGGTATCATTCTCCTTGACTGAGACTGATGCTGAGCCTGACAGAGGACAATGGCTGAAGGGACCTAAAAGACAGCAACAGCTCATCCACTCCGCAAGCAATGACAGCCACTGCTCAGCCTCAGAACCTCTGGAAGATTCTAGGCAGTTGACTTTGGCAGTCAAAATAAGAAATCAGTCCCTCTTTTTCTGCACCTCCTTTCCCTACCTTCCTTTGCAGGCTGTGGAAGGAAGTAACGGCAGTAGGAAATATTTCAGATAAGGCAGGAGCAGTGGAAATGAACACACTTCACGCCCAGTTTCCAAGATTTCTGTTAGTTTCAAACACCACCATAACACTGACGCCCCATGGTGGCAGAAGCAGTAAGCAAACAACAACAAAACCCTGCTAGTGTTTTTTGGGAGGTGAAGGGTGGGTGGTAGGGAGGTGTTGAGTGATAGGCGATCCTATTTTTAAGATAGCTTGTTTCTGATACATCTACAGCCCTCTATTATAACTCTACAACTGAGAAGCAGGTAAGCCAAAAACATTTATGAGTTGATAATATTTGATATTTATAGACTTTCAAATCTGAATCTCAAGAAACCATCTCTCTCCTCCCGCAAGTACATTTCCTGCAATTAGAGTACACTGCCACCAGGTGGAAGGTGGTGGAGGCAGTCAGTGTGTTAGACTAGCTTTGGAGCAAGGCTCATCTCTATCTAACGCCTAGACTGCTGCCTTTGGGCCCTTTCTACACCATTTTTACCTTAATGTGCAATGTGAATAATAACACTGTCCTTTCAGGGGCTGTTGGGAAATGGGGTAACTACATAAAACATCTACAACAATGCCTAGCGAAGTGATTGTGTCTCTCTCTGAGAAACACCTGGCACCCTAATTAACCTGTTTAGTAATTTTTCCAAGATCAAAAAGAATACAATATGGTCGACTACTGCCTTGGAAAAGGAAAGTCCTGGAATTAGACTATCTGGGGGTCAGAGGAGAGGAGGGGGTGAAGTGTCAATCTTGGGAGTGGGGTCAGGAGGCAGGAGACAGACTCACTGTGATGCTGATGGCCTGGTAATCCGAACAGGGTATTTGAAAAGCCCGATCATATGTAAAACAAATCCAATTATGTATGCAGTTGCTAGTGGAGGTGGTGTGGGGTGGGGAGGCGTTCAGTACAACTGGGACCCCATAACAGGTGAAGTACAGAGGAGCCGCTGGTGAGCAGGCAGGCAGGAAATGAAGTGTGCTAGCAGTTAGCAGGGCAACAATCATCAGAAGCAGAAAGCCCCTGGGAAGAGGACTTAAAAGAGCAAAGCAGGTTCCCAGCCTCAAGAGACAGGAACACTAGAAAGATTACCGAGACATTTCTTGGAGCTGGACACAAAGGCAGAACACTCCTGCAGTAACACAATTGAGTCTGAACCTAAACTGGCCTGAGTTACTTCCCCAAATCAGCTCTGTGTTCTTCAGAACATCAGTTCTAAAAGATGTTGATAGGTTCAAAAAGAGAAGAAAAAGAAGAAGGTGGTTTCCTTGGCCACAGAATTTGGTAACTGCTGAAGTAAACAAGTATTTCTTTACTGTAGCACTTCTCCGTCTTTAAAATACTAACATTTGTTGACAATTTTTAAAGAAAGATACATGCAGTGTTACCTAAACTTAGCTGAATGCTTAATCCTTTAAACGGGAGAGCAAAAATATTATTTTTTTTAAATAAAAATAAAAATAAAAATAAAAAAAGCCTACAGCACCCGGTATTCCAAGGAGGTCTCCCATCCAAGTACTAACCAGGTCTGACCCTGCTTAGCTTCCGAGATCAGATGAGATCGGCAGTGTACAGGCTGGTATGGCCGTAGACACAAATACTATTAAGAATTATTCTCTTTTTTTTTTTTTTTTGGTTGCCTTCTCTGCACTAAGAATTATTCTTATCTAAGGCGAGTGTCAGGACTAGTCCAGGTCCTGCGGAATAAGGTGTGGCTCCAGCAGCAGGCTGGGAGGGGAAGAGTGTGGAAGCTGGATTAGGCATGGTGCCTCACGGTCAGGGCTGGATGAAAGCAACAGGCCTGAAAACCCGGCAGAGCTACAAGAAACATTTTTAAAAACTGAAATAAAAATTTACTCATCCTTTTTCCTGTGCCTTTTCTAAAACCTAAAAATATGGCTCTTCATGAACTAGCATGTTATAAAACAGTATACAGTATTAAATAAGTCTATTAATTTTTAAAGTCTGGAAACATCTAAATCAAAATGCTCATGAAAGGTTTTTTTGGCATGATAGGATTTGTTGGTTATCATCTTTGTTGCCTATTTCTATTTCTCATTTATATAATAAATATATTGCTTTTAAAGTTACTTTTTAAAATCACTTTATGAAACACACCAATCATTGCAATTAGGAAATTAAGTAAAACTTTTTGTGTAAATGTTTTAAAGTTTAGGATTTAATTCTGCAATTATGGCAGTATTATATTGCTTGTTATTATTTTATTGTTATCATTTTCTCCTTAAGCGAACCCTTAATACGTCTGAATGGAGTCTCTTTTAGAAACGGTTGTATTTGTTTCTTAGGGTTGCTGAGACAAAATACCACAAATTGAATAGCTTAAGCCAACAGAAGTATATTCCGTCACAGTTCTGGAGGCAAGGAGTCCAAAATCTAGGCTTCAGAACAGGACCATGCGCCCTCTGAGGCTGCAGCGAATAATCCTCTGCCTCTTGTTCCTGGCTTCCTCGGCTAATACCTGCATCATTCCAATCTCTGTCTCCATTCATCACACGGCCTTCTTCCCTATGTGTCTGTGTGACCTCTCTTCATATAAGGATGCTAGTCATTAGATTTAAGACTCACTGTAATCCAGTATGACCTCATCTTAACCAATGTATCAGCCAAGACCTTAATTCCAAAGATCAGATATGAGACTCTGGGTGAGTATGAATTTTGGGGGGAAATTATTCAATTCGCTGAAAGACGACAGAAATAATTTAATCAGTAAGCCCTTAAGAACTGTAAATTAGTATATTTTAGAGAGCTATTTGAAACCATCAATATTTTAACTGGATAAACTGCAGGAAGCAATCCTAATTGTATCACTCTCCTACAGAAATGTGTTGACAAGTACCCAAGGATGTTCACAGCAACATTCTGTGTAATGGTGAGAAATGGGAACAACCCGAACGTCTATCAATTTGGGACTAATTATATTATCTCACATCTACATTCTGTAGCCTTGAAGAAGAATAAGGTAGATCTGCATGATAGACATGGAAGATATTCAAAATAGATTAAGTGAAAAAAGTAAGTCAATAGACAGTGTTTAGTCCATTCCTATTTACGTAAGCAAATTAAACAACTGTACATTTATGTACATGTTTTAAGGAATGGCTTTATTTATCTTTCAAATACTAAAAGATACCTATTGTTCTCCAACTCTTTCGAATTTCATTTCATCCTTGTATGATTCTGACGGCTTGCCATAACAAAATACTGGGTGCTTTAAACCAGTGGTCTCCAACATTTTTGGCACCAAGGACCAATTTTATGGAAGAGAATTTTTCCACAAATGGGAGCTGGGCAGGGGTGCGGTTTCAGGATCAAACTGTTTCATCTCAGATCATCAAGCATTAAGACATAAGGAACATGCAACTCAGATCCCTCGCATGCTCAGTTCATAATAGGGTTGGGGCTCCTAAGGGAGTCTAATGCCCCCCTTGATCTCACAGGAGGCAGAGCTCAGGCAGTAATGCTCCCTGGCCTCCTGCTCATCTCCTGCTGTGTGGCCCAGTTGCTAACAAATCAAGGTTCAGTTCCCTGGTTAAGGCTTCCTTCCTGGTTTGCAGATGGTCACTTTTTCCCTATGTTCTCACATGGTAGCGGGTAAGGATGAGGGTAGGGAGGTGGCAGACAGCTCTTGGGTGTCTTATAAGGTCAATGCTATCATGAGAAATCCACCCTCATTACCTCATTTAACTCTAATTACTTCCCAAAGGCTCTATTTCTAAATACCATCCCATAGAGGATTAGGATCATCCCCTATGATTTCTGGGAGGACACAATCAATCCATAACAATCCTCTTTTAAAAGACACAGGTTATGACTGGGTGTGGTGGCTCATGCCTGTAATCCCAGCACTTTGGGAGGCTGAGGCGGGTGGATCACCTGAGGTCACGAGTTCAAGACCAGCCTGGCCACCATGTAAAACTCTGTCTCTACTAAAAATACAAAAAATTAGCCAGGCATGGTGGCAGATGCCTGTAATCCCAGCTACTCAGGAGGCTGAGGCAGGAGAATTGCTTGAACATGGGAGGCAGAGGTTGCAGTGAGCCCAGATCGCGCCATTGCACTCCAGCCTGAGCAACAAGAGCAAAACTCCGTCTCAAAAAAAACAAATAAAAACAAAAAAAAAAACTCAAGTTACAAAACAATGCATTATATCTAAACTGATTGAAGCCTTTTAAAATTCACATAGGAAAAAATGCCCCAAAGAACCTTTATTGGTGGTTCAGTTACTTGATGTAGAGACAATATAGCCTACTTTCACGATAGCTGAAATGAATCACCAAAATGAATCCATAGTAACTAAGCTTGGAGAGACCTGTTAGGCCATTAGTAATGTATCATTATGACTCACGCTATGGTTGTCATTCTTATCCATTAATGAGATCTGTGGGAATGGCAACCCTTCCAACTTCCTAAGCAAGTGCTGGAGGGAAGCTGCTATAATGGGAACTTGTTAAAACGTGAACTAGACAATAGGCCTCCTGAAATGAAGGAAAGGTAACTGCTAAGGAAGAATGGTATTACTAACATCTCCCAGCACCACAGTACTGCTTCACGTCACTGCTGACAAGGGCATTTCATGACCCTGCAGAGCCATGAAACAGAAATTGAAAACAAATATAATCTGTGTTGAAATGATGTGGTACCCCAACAGTAACTAGCAACGTAAGATCTTACACAAAGTGTTTTCTCACTAAAGAGGTTTGAAATGCAAACAGTCAAATGCATTATAAAAAGTTTCTTCTTTAGATCGCACAACTGATGCAGAGTAAATTGTGTCATGAATGAAATACTTTTAAAGTGGTCTTTTTTAGAAGGTAATGATAGTAGCGTTAAAATAAGTAACTGGGATTTGCAATGGAAGCCGATTTTTTTTGAAGCTTCGAAGGAACTTAGGAGCTTTTAGAGCACACTGGGCAAACTGGTTGTCCCAGGAAGGATGGCCAAATAGAATTATTATGTAGACATTGTGAAATGGTACAGGCCAAAAACTTAAGACATATCTATAAAAGCTCCACCACCCCCACCTCCCACTCTCCCGCCCAGAGGGATCCATTCTTGCAAATCTAGTTGTTTGAATAGAAAATTTTCTTGTTCAGTTTCAATCCAAATACAATTGTTCAGAGAAGAATGGCATGAAACAGCTTCTTTGGCTCTTAGAAAGAGGTAAAGGATGAAATACAAAAACACAAAAACTCTGTAGGTGGCACAAATTATAAAAAGTCAAACAAGGTAACTCATATGAGTTACAGAATTGTGGTTTGCTTTTTTTATACTTTCTTTACTTAAAATCGTATTTTCTCAAAGGCACGAAGTAAGGAAAGTTTTAATATTTATCTTGTGATTTCAACATTCCATCATTTTCCAATTCAGGTTTAGTCCAGTGGGATGCATACAAGAAGGTTCTATTTTTTTTTTTTTTGGAGACACAGTCTTGCTCTGTTGCCAGGCTGGAGTGCAGTGGTGCCATCTCGGCTCACTGCAACCTCTGCCTCCCGGGTTCAAGCAATTCCCCGCCTCAGCCTCCGGGCAGCTGGAACTACAGGCGCGTGCCACATGCCCGGCTATTTTTTCTGTATTTTAGTAGAGACGGGATTCACCACATTGGCCACGATGGTCTTGATCTCCTGACCTCGTGATCCACCCGCCTTGGCCTCCCAAGGTGCTGGGATTACAGCCATGAGCCACCATGCCTGGCCATAAGAAGGTTCTTAAAATTGTCTGCTTAGATTGTCGTGTAAATTCAAACCTTGTTATTTTAGAGCAACAAATGCTCTAGATTAGCTGTTCTCAATCCTCGCTGCACAGCAGAATCACCTTGAGAGCCATAGGAAATACCGCTGCCCAGGCCTCATCCAAAGCAAAGGTGTGGTCCAGGCATCAAGTTTTTTTTGGGGGTGGGCGGACAGAGTTTTGCTCTTGTTGCCCAGGCTGGAGTGCAATGACGTGATCTTGGCTCACTGCAACCTCCGCCTCCTGGGTTCAAGCAATTCTCCTTCAGCCTCCCGAGTAGCTGGGATTACAGGGATGTACCACCGTGTCCAGCGAATCTTGTATTTTTAGTAGAGATGGGGTTTCTCCAAGTTGGTCAGGCTGGCCTTGAACTCCTGACCTCAGGTGATCCGCCCTCTTCAGCCTCCCAAAGTGCTGGGATTACCAGAGTGAGCCACTGTGCCCGGCAGGCATCAATATTTTTAAGAGCTCTCAAGTTGATTCTCATATGTATCCACAACAGAGAACCATTACACTTCTGGGTTTAGAATCATGTCATGTTATAATTAATAATATGTTTTTCTAACTACAAAAGTAGGATCTGCACAATGCTGAGACCTACGAAAACTATAGTAAGGCACAATTTTAAAAAATTATCTGAAATTCCGTTACTCCTTTATGTGTCTGTTACTTGAGTCTTTTTTTCCAGGTGTATATGCATGGAAAGAATAGTATGCATTATATGGTTTTTTAAAAAAGAAGTATGATACACTTTAGAACTAGAAGGCACCCTTAGAAATCATCTAGTACAAATCCCTTGTTTTATAGATGAAGAAATTAGTCAAGAGACCCTAATTCAAAGTGAATCATGTAGTTCATTTGGAGTCAGGATTAGAATCCAGGTTTCTCAGGCTGGAGTGCAGCCGCAAGATCTCAGCTCACTGCAGCCTTGATCTCCTGGGCTCCAGTGATTCTCCCACCTAAGCCTCCCAAGTAGCTGGGACTACAGATGCAAGCCACCATGCCTGGCTAATTTTTCTATTCTTTGCAGAGACAGGGTTTCACTATGTTGCTCATGCTGATCTCAAACTCCTGGGCTCAAGTGATCTGTGTACCTTAGCCTTCCAAAGCGCAAGGATTACAGGTGTGAGCCACCACACCAGGCCTGGAACATCTTATACTAGTTTTCTTTTCCTTGCAAAACAAAATTTGTGTAAAAACTTGAATCTTTAAAACTTTAATTTCAACTCAAAGCTCCATTTCCATAAATAACCTATTACTTTTAATGATCTTCAAATATTTTTAAAATAAGAAGCAAAGCTTTATAGGCAAAACCTTCATCTTTCTCCTGAAGAATTCTAGCATGCATACAGAGCAGTTGCCCTCACTGTATTCTGTGGAGCACTGATTCTATTAGATGTTAACAAATGTATTAAGAAAACCAAAAAATAAAAAACAAGTTCGTTACTCAAGTAGATTGGGAAATAAAATTAAAGGAAATTCTTTACTAAACCATTTCTGGTTCTTTTCATATGTTATATTAATAGCACTAAGAATCTCCTGGGTGTGTGTGCAGAATATAATATGTAGAATTTCTCAAATTTATTTAATCTTCGAACCATCCTCAGCCTAGTCCCGATGTTTCAGTTTTTTGAAACAGAGTTTCACAAATTATACTGTGAGGATTCCTAGGATAAAGAAATAAATGATCCAGAGTACCCCACTAAGGCCAAAGCAACTTATTTATTTATTTTTGAGACAGAATCTTGCTCTGTCACCTAGGCTGGGGTGCAGTGGCACTATCTCGGCTCACTGCAACCTCTGCCTCCCGGGTTCAAGCAATTCTGTGCCTCAGCCTCCCAAGTAGCTGGGATTACAGGCGCCTGCCACCAAGCCCAAATTTTTGTATTTTTAGTAGAGACGGGGTTTCACCATCTTGGCCAGGCTGGTCTTGAACTCCTGACCTTGTGATCCACCCACCTTGGCCTTCTAAAGTGCTGGGATTACAGGCCCGAGCCACGATGCCCAGCCCAAAGCAACTTTAGGTATAGTTTACTAACTTTTATAGCAAGTAGGGGAGTATTTAAGTAGAAAGAATATATGATTCCAATGATAAACTTAATGTTTTCAAAAGTGTTCATTTAAAACTTATTAAAGCAGGGGCCACGTGTGGGCTCATGCCTGTAATCCCAGTACTTTGGGAGGCCAAGGCAGGAGCACTGCTTAAGCCCAGGAGTTCAAGACAAGCCTGGGCAACACAGTGAGACCCTGTCTCAAACAAGTAGTAAGTTAAAAAAAATTATTAAAATATAATAAAAAGGCCAGGTGTGGTGGCTCATGCCTGTAATTCTAGCACTTTGGGAGGCCGAGGTGGGTGGATCACCTGAGGTCAGGAGTTTGAGACCAGCCTGGTCAACATGGTGAAACTCTATCTCTACTAAAAATAGAAAAATTAGCAGGGCATGGTGCCGGGCACCTGTAATTCCAGCTACTCAGGAGGCTGAGACAGGAAAATTGCTTGAACCCGGGAGGCTGAAGTTGCAGTGAGCCCAGATCATGTCACTGCATTCCAGCCTGGGTGACAGATTGAGTCTCAAAAAAAAAAAAGGTGGAATAAGAGTATCTTGAAAATTAAGACAATACTGCGTGAAAATCATTGCCCCAGTACAATGTATATCCCCTTTTATGTTTTATTTTACATAAGTGTAGTTATAGTACATTCACATTTTGGTGTTTGTTTATTTTCAATTTCATTTACTCACATTCACTAAACACTTATTTAATACTTTCTATGTTCTACAAAATAGGCTCAAAGATAATTAATATGTAGCTTCTGACCTCAAGGGATTTGGGGTAGGCTACAAAGGGGTAGAAATAAGTGCTCAGGGGACGTTAACAAACAAAATGCAATGTGGTAAGTGCTATTATGAAGAATATAACGCAACAAAGAGGAATGCCCACTAGGGTCAGAAGCTTGAGATGAATATAAGGCTCATCAGAGAGAATGTGGTAAAGGCAAAAAGCAGAAAGGAACAAAAACACAATCTGTAAGTTAGGTCTTCCTACAATCAGACAGATACACATTTTAGGAAGGATTGGAGGGGCAAAAGACTTCCATTTCTGCCTTGTTTAAGTAGTCTGCTATGAACACAAAAATCAGAAAACAAAGTGGAGGTGTAAATCTTCAGCCTCTCTACATCACCAAAATTGTCAAGAGCCCCAACATTTCAGTTGGCCAAGGAAGCATTTTTCAACCTCACCTCCCACGGCGTCTGCCTCCCCCACAACTCCAGCCATATTAATTAATTTGGAGTCAAAGAAATACAAATTTAAAAAATACACTACCATTTTAAACTCACAATTAAAAAAAATTATAAAGACTATGAAATGTAAATGGTGCCAATTTTCCTAGTGGGCATTTTAATTTTTGTTGTTGTTTGCAGAGATGTGGTCTCACTATGCTGCCCATGCTGGTCTTGAACTACTGAGCTAAAGCAATCCTCCCGCCTCAGCCTCCCAAAGTTCTGGGATGACAGGTGTGAACCACCATGAACTGGCCCCTGGTGGGCATTTACAATGAAAATTCTTTGAAAACGTGCATACCCTTTGATCCAGCAATTCCAATTCCACTTCTAGGGCTATCACTTAAGGAAATAAGAAAAGACATACAGATATGTTTACAGCAACACTGGTTATAAAAGGAAGGAAATCAGGAAACAACTGAAATGTCCAATAATAGGTTAAATTATGAAAAAGATACACTATTCAATACAAAACCCAATCACTTCAAAGAACGACATACATTATTTAATGACACGTCATTAAAAACCATCAGTGGTGTCAATGATTTGGTAATGGTGTGACACATCATTAAAAACACCACATATGTGTTGGGCACTAATCTCACAAGCCTTGAAAGTAGGTAGATTATCCAACTTTTACATGAGGAGGCTGAAACATAATTGATTTAACTTGCCCAAGGTCATACAATTATTAAGTGGTGAAACCAGGATTCAAGAGGAGGCCATCTGCTGGGTGCTGTGGCTCACGCCTGTAATCTCAACATTTTGGGAGGCCAAGGCGGGAGGATCACTTGAGCGCAAGCGTTTGAGAGCAGCCTGGGTAACAGAGCAAAACCCTGTTTCAAAAAAAAATAAAAAAGTTGGGCGTGGTGGCGCGTCCTGTGGTCCTAGCTCCTCGGAATGCTCAGGTGGGAAGTGGGACGTGGGAAGATCGCTTGAGCTCGGAAGTCCAGGCTCCAGTGAGCCCTGATAGCGCCACTGCGAGAGCCTCGGCAACAGGGTGAACCCCTGTCAAAACACAAAACCAAAACAAACAATAACAAACGCAGGCTATCTGAATACCGAGCCCATGTTCCTTTCCATGCTCATTATGTCTCCTTGCCTTTGTGCAGAATGGGGTTAGAACTGTTTATCTCACAAGGTTACTGTGCAAGTGAATGAAATAAACACAAAGCTCCTGGGACACAGTGGACATTCAATACTCAGAAACTACTAAGTAACTCGTTCAAGGTCAAACTAGGATTTAAACACGGGATTTGAATCTTTCGTTCCAGGGAGCGCGTAGGAGGTTAAGAAGCTTTTCTTGGCTGCTGCTTTTTTTTTTTTTTTTTTTTGTCTGAGACAGAGTTTAGCTCCTGTTGCCCAGGCTGCAGCGCAATGGCGTGGTCTCATCTCACTGCAACCTCCGCCTCCCGAGTTCAAGCGATTCTCCTGCCTCAGCCTCCTGAGTAGCTGGGATTACAGGCGCCCGCCACCATTCCCGGCTAATGTTTTGTATTTTTACTAGAGACGGAGTTTCATCATGTAGGCCCGACAGGTCTCGAACTCCTGACCTCAGGTGATTCGCCCACCAATTCTTAACGCTGAGTCAGTATGGGCCTTCCTTCAGCCCCATAAAGCGCACCTCAGAGGTCAGGGAAAACATAACACGCATATTCAAAAAGTAGGGAGCGCGCGAAAATGGCTTTAGGAAGCACTAAGTCTTGCCTGCTTTTCTCTCCTCCCCGCTTTTCTAAATCCAAACACGGACTGCACAACCTGCAACACCGCCAATTTCAGGGGCGGAAATGACGTCTGTATTCACGCGCCGGAACTGCATTTACGGAGTGAGACAAAGGAGACAACGCAGGTGGGCCTGTTGCGGAGTACGCTTTTGAGTGAGAAGCATCGGGGCTGTATAGGACGCAGCTGTTGCCATGACGGCCCAGGGGGGCCTGGTGGCTAACCGAGGCCGGCGCTTCAAGTGGGCCATTGAGCTAAGCGGGCCTGGAGGAGGCAGCAGGTGAGGCACTTGGGCAAGTGTACGTCACTCTTCATCCCAGAACAGCACCAGATTAATGAGACCCGAGCCCTCAGGCATAACTCTGAAAAAGGTGGATGGCATACAGACATCACCTGGGGAGGTATCGGTTTTTCTGCCGGGGAGGTTTCTCTGGCCCAAAAATGTTTACATCAGTCCTCCTGATAAGGGACTGAGGAACACACGAGGGAGCTTGGTCTAATCTGAGTAGGTGCATCTGAACGGCTTTATTCCTATGATTGGTAGATCAGGAAATGTGGTCTATGAAGTGTCGGAGGGTGCAGCTTTAGTTTGTCGGTTTTTTAGGGGTCGAAGTGACCGGGGCAGTGGCCAGGGAGACTCACTCTACCCAGTCGGTTACTTGGACAAGCAAGTGCCTGATACCAGCGTGCAAGAGACAGACCGGATCCTGGTGGAGAAGGTACAGAGGTATAGATGTTACCGTAGTCCTTGGGCCAGTCCTGCCTCATATACCCATCCTCTTCTCCCAGGTGAAATTACTGTAGATAGCCCTTATCTTGAATATTTGGAAACTAAACTGCTTGAGACTGGTATTTCGGTAGTTTATATATCAGCTACAAAAGTGCTTAATAGTTTGAAAAATAAAACATGTTTGGAACATAAGATATAAGAGTAGGTTGAAAACGATCTTTTGGTGGCAACATCTTCCAGCTGAAGTGATCTTTTTTCTACTCTAGTTCTCTTACGCCACATATCCAACTGTCAGGATATTCTGTTGGCTTTATCTACTACTTACTGTGTTCACCTCTCATCCCTACCTAAGCAACGATCTAGATTTCTGCGGTGGACTTTTTAAAAAGTCAGTTATTTTGGGGTATAGCTTATGTACAGCCATA
Organism: Lagothrix lagotricha; assembly: GCA_963574225.1. NCBI lineage: Eukaryota > Metazoa > Chordata > Mammalia > Primates > Atelidae > Lagothrix > Lagothrix lagotricha. The sequence continues at coordinate 156,669 of CAUYNB010040922.1, forward strand.
TTCAATGAAAGCCTGGTTTTTCAGCCTCAGCACTATTAACATTTTGGGCTGGATAATTATCTGCAGTGGGGGACTGTACTGGCACTGTGGGATGTTTAGCAGCATCCTTGGCCTCTACCCATTATATGCCAGTAGTGTCCCTGCCTAGCTGTGACACCAGAAATGTCTCCAACATTATCATATGTCTCTCAGGAGGCAAACTGCCCTCATTTGAGAACCACTAGTTTAAAGGATAGGATCTGATGTGCTTTGACAGAGGTATACCCCCATGAAACCACCATCTTGAAATAACTTATCTTTCATTTCCGAAAGATTCCTCCTTGTGCCCTTCTGCAATAGACGTGTAACTAACTGGTCTTGCTACTTGCCCCCTGTAGTCTATTCCCAGCACAGCAGTTAGAATAACCCTTTTAAAACATAAGCCATTCCTACAAAAAACCCTCCTGTAGCTCTACGTTCATTCAGCATAACAGCCCGTCTTCATAATGTCTACATAAGTCTGCATTGATCAAGCTCCTTGTAATGTCTTTAACTTCTTCTACCATTTTCCCCGTTGCTGAGTCCACTGTAGTCATAATGGCCTTCTTCTGCTCTTTAAAGATGCCATACAAACTCCCATCGCAGGCTTTTTGTACTTGTTCGTCCCTCCTTCTGAAATGCTCCTCCCCAGATACTTGTATGATTTGCTTATCTCCTTTAGGTCTCTCATATGTTAGCTTCTTAGTGACGCCTACCCTCATGGCAATCCCTGTCCTGTTTACCTACTTTATATTTCTACATATCATTTATATATATGATAATGTTTCTTTAGCTAGATTTACTTTGTTAATATTTTGTTTAGGATTTTTTTCATTTAGAATCATGAGTAATATTGGCCCATAAACTTTTCCCTTAATGTCCTTGTCAGGTCATTGTATTTTTGAGGACCCATGTAATTAGTTGTGGAATGTGCATTTTTTAATTCTCTTAAAGAGTTTATGTAAGATTAGCTTTCTTTTTTTTTTTTTTTTGAGACATGGTCTCACTTTGTCACTCAGGTTAGAGTACAGTGGTACAATCTCACCTTACTGCAGCCCCGACCTCCTGGGCTCAAGGGATCCTCCTCCCTCAGCCTCCAAGCAGCTGGAATTACAGGCACATTCCACTACATTGGGCAGACTTTTAAATTTTTTGTAGAGATGGAGTTTCACCACCTTGCCCAGGGTGGTCTCAAATTCCTGAGCTCACACAATCCACCCACCTTGGCCATACCCAGCCTAACATTATTTTTTCCTTAAATGTTAAGTAGAATTTGCCAAAGGAAGCCATCTGGGCTTAACTGTAATTTATTTGACAGTTATAGGGGCTATTTATAGTTTTCTATTTATATATAATTTTTGAGACAGAATCCTATTCTGTTGCCCAGGCTGGAGTGCAGTGGCACAATTTCGGCTTACTATAGCCTCCACCTCCCAGGTTTAAGCGATCCTCCTGGCTCAGCACCCCCTAGTAGCTGGGATTACAGGCACGCACTACCATGCCCGGCTGTTTTGTATTTTTAGTAGAGATGGGGTTTCGCCATGTTGGCCAGGCTGATCTTGAAGTCCTGATCTCAGGTGATTCACTTGCCTCTGCCTCCCAAAGTGCTGCGATTATAGGCGTGAGCCACTGTGTCCGGCCTGGGGCTATTTATATTTCTAATTTCTTGTGTCATTTTGTTATATTTTTTCTAGGAACTTACCCATTTCCTAAAATTTCAAAACGATTGAGATAAAGTTGTTGATAATATGATCACTTCCCTATACGCAAGATCTGTGATGGGCCTTTCTTCATTCCTTATGTTGAATATTTGTCTCCTTTTTTCATCAGGCTTACCAGTATTGACTTTTTTTTTTTTTTTTTTTTTGAGTCGGAGTCTTGCACTGTACTCCAGGCTGGAGTGCAGGCGGGATGTCGTCCCACTGCAACCTCCGCCTCCTGGGTTCACACGATTCTCCTGCCTCAGCCTCCCAAGTAGCTGGAATTACAACTGTCCACCACCACGCCCGGCGAATTTTTTCTATGTTTTAGCAGGGACAGGGTTTCACTATGTTGCAGGCTGGTGTTTAACTCCTGACCTCATAATCCACCTGCTTTGGCCTCCCAAAGTGCTGAGATTACAGGTGTGAGCCACCATGCCTGGCCTGGTATTTAAAATTAAAATTATTTCCATTTATTTTTACAGGTCACTGTACTCATCACCAGTATGGATTTTATTAATCTTTTCAAAAAATGCTTTTCTTATTCTAGTTTCTTGAAATAGATGCTTAGTTTATTTTTAGACTGCCATTACTTTTTTTTTTTTTTGAGACAGAGTTTTGCTCTTGTTACCCAGACTGGAGTGCAGTGGCATGACCTTGGCTCACTACAACATCTGCCTCCTTGGTTCAAGCAATTCTCCTGCCTCAGCCTCCCAAGTAGCTGGGAGCATAGGCACCCACCACCATGCCCAACTAATTTTTTCATATATATATGTGTATTTTTGTTTTGTTTTTTATTCTAATTTTTTCTGATTTTTAGTAGAGATGGGGTTTCACCACATTGGCCAGGCTGGTCTTGAACTCCTGACCTCAGGCGATCCACTCGCCTCGGCCTCCCAAAGTGCTGGGATCACAGGCATGAGCCACCGCGCCTGGCCAGACTGCCATTACTTTTAATGGCAAAAACTGCAATTACTTTTGTACCAACCAAAGAGTATGTATTTAAAGTCATAAATTTCTCAGAGCTCTATCTGTGTCCACCAAGTTTCAAAATGTGGTATTTTTGTTATAATTCTGTTTTCCATTATAATTTCTTCGATTCATGTGTCATTAATTCCAAACATAAGAGATTTTCTAGTTACTATAAAATTATTTCTACTGTAACTGCATTAGAAAGAAATTTATAGTAACTAGAAAATCTCATGAGAAAATCAAAGAATATGTTTTATACAATATGCATTCTTTGAGACTGACATTTTGTTCATGGTTCAGCAAGTGGTCAGTTTTTATAAATATCCTGTGTTTGAAAATAATGTGAATTCTGCAGTTGTTGAGTGCAGTGTTACATATATGTCAGTGGGTTAAGTTTGTTAATGTCATGCAAATCTGAGAGTGGTGATCAGAGGGTTAAAACTGTGTTTGTTTCAGCGCTGCTGGGACATCGCCTTGGGTCCCCTTAAGCAGATTCCCATGAACCTCTTCATCATGTACATGGCAGGCAATACTATCTCCATCTTTCCTACTATGATGGTGTGTATGATGGCCTGGCGACCCATTCAGGCACTTATGGCCATTTCAGCCAGTAAGTATTCTTGAAACAATAACCCTTCCTTAAGTTTTAAGAATTAAAGGCAGGCCGGGTGTGGTGGCTCACACCTGTAATCCCAGCAACTTTGGGAGGCCGAGGCGGGTGGATCATCTGAGGTCAGGAGTTTGAGACCAGCCTGGCCAACACGGTGAAACCCCATCTGTACTAAAAATGCAAAAATTAGCTGGGCGTGGTGGCACATGCCTGTAATCCCAGCTACTTGGGAGGCTGAGACAGGAGAATCACTTGAACCTGGGAAATGGAGGTTGCAGTGAGCCAAGATCACACCACTGCATGCCAGCCTGGGTGATAAAGTGAGACTCCATCTCAAAAGAAAAAAAAGGAATTAAAGGCAAATTCTTAAGGACGGTTTTTGGCTAACAGGCATGTAGAGAGGTGGGGTAATGGTGGTGGCATGGAGGGGAATATAGTGCTTACCATGGTTTCCTTTTTGCCTTTAATGGTCCTGTTTGCTGTCTTACTATGGGTCTGTGTGATTTTAATATATGGTTGGCTTGATTCATATTGGGAGAAAGAGTTCTTTTGGTTTTGACAACTTCTGTTACCCCAACAGCTTTCAAGATGTTAGAAAGTTCAAGCCAGAAGTTTCTTCAGGGTTTGGTGTATCTCATTGGGAACCTGATGGGTTTGGCATTGGCTGTTTACAAGTGCCAGTCCATGGGACTGTTGCCTACACATGCATCAGATTGGTTAGCTTTCATTGAGCCCCCTGAGGTAAGGCAAAAGAAAAGCTGAATTCTGGGTGGTTGTAGTGTACAGTGAATAGCTGACTGAGTTGATGGTGGGGAAATTAGAGTTGGTTTTAGAGTTGTTTTTTTTTTTATGAGATGGAGTCTCCCTCTGTTGCCCAGGCTGGAGTGCAGTGGTGCAATCTCGGCTCACTGCAAGTTCTGCCTCCCAGGTTTAAGCAATTCTCCTGCCTCAGCCTTCCAAGTAGCTGGGATTACAGGTGCCTGCTACCATGCCCAGATTTTTTTGTATTTTTTAGTACAGATGGGGTTTCACCGTGTTGGCCAGGCTGATTTCAAACTCCTGACCTCAAGTGATCCGCTCGCCTCGGCCTCCCAAAGTGCTAGGATTATAGCCGTGAGCCACCACGCCTGGCCTAGAGTTTCTTAAAAAATAACAGCCATTAGGAGTTTTTAAGTTACTATTTTTGAAACAAGGTCTTGCTCTTTTGCCCAGGCTGGAGTACAGTGGTGTAATCATGGCTCACTGTAGCCTTGACCTCCAGGCTCAAGCACTCACCCTCCTAAGTAGCTGGGACTACAGGTGTGCACCCCCACGCCCGGCTAATTTTTATATTTTTTGTAGAGACGGGGTTTCACCATGTTGCCCAGACTGGTCTTGAAATCCTGGGCTCAAGCGATCTGCCCCAGCTTAGCCTCTCAAAGTGTTAAGATTAGCTACTGTGCCTGTCCTGGAAGTTCTTTTTTAAAAATAGGCAAAATAGAGCTTGTGGTTAAAGTATTATGTAATTGAATCAGGAAGTTATTTTTAACACTCATTTGCGACTCACCTATTTATTCTGTCTTCTTTCAGAGAATGGAGTTCAGTGGTGGAGGACTGCTTTTGTGAACCTGAGAAAGCAGCACCTGCTGCCTATGTATTTGGGTCTTTACATCCTTCTTTAAGCCCAGTGGCTCCTCAGCATACTCTTAAAATCATCACTCATGTTAAAAAGAACCACAAAGCTCTTTCTCCATGGTGGGGTGACAGGTCCTAGAAGGACAATGTGCATATTACTGTAAACACAAAGAAACTATACCACAACCCCTGACTGAAAATAATGTAGAAAACTTTATTATGTTTCCAGTACAGAGCAAAACAAATAAAATCATAACTCTATGTAAACGAGGGAATAACTGCTGCTAAATCAAGAAGTGTAGCAGCATATCCTTTCAATAAATTAAATGGTCGAGAACAATGCATAAAAGTTGCACAAGTTCCCTTAGATCTATTTTCCTTAATATTTCACTTCTATTTAATACAAGCTGGGACATCATAAAAATTCTGTTGGAGACACTTATGGAAGATTTAAGACAATAATGCTGGATTCAGCTTATACATGATGAAAAGAAAAATAAACCAGACCAAAAGAGCACATAAACATGCATACAGTCTAACTGTTGTTTTAATACCCACAATAAGGGATTTTTGTTAACATGTTTAGGGGGAAAGAGGATTGGTGGGATCCTTGGGGCCACAGGAATCTGAGGCAACAGAAGATACATATAGTGATCTTCCCCCTGCCGAGAGGAACCTGGCACCTGTCAAGCAGATGCTGCAGTTCAGACTTAAGCTTTTAAGATAGCTATTAAAGGCAGAGGGTCAGCAGTAGGAGGATGTGTATTTCTAATCTGCCCTGGTAAAGTTATAGGTAAGACTCAAAAGCTTGATCTTATTCAAAAGGCAGGTATTTCCTTTGTCTTTTCTCTTGAAACAGCCCCTTCCCCTAAGGTGCATTCTCTGAAGTTTTCAGTATTGCTTTATTTGCAGTGATTAAGAGAGATGAAAGACTTTGGAGACACCATAAGCAACACATACAGACATGAAATGCTCTAGACAGAGATGAGTATAAATCTGGCCTAATAACCATTTTTTCATGTAACAGTGATTTTGAGTAGTGGCTGCATTAATAGCCACTAATTCCCTTATCCCTTTAAAAGATTTTTACAGAGCTCCAACCACAAACAGCACTTCTAAAACTAACTTTTATTGTCTGCCCATAATTTGTTCCACATGGAAACAAAAATATCACTTTGGCCAGGGGTGTGTGTACATGTGGGGGAATTCCTAGGCAGGCTGACCTTTACAGTACGGGTCTTTAAGATACTGGATCCTGGCTGGGCACAGTGACTCATGCCAGCACTCTAGGAGGCCAAGGCAGGTGGACCACCTGAGGTTGGGAGTTCGAGACCAGCCTGACCAACATGGAGAAACCCTGTCTCTACTGAAAATACAAAATTAGCCAGGTGTGGTGGCGCATGCCTGTAATGCCATCTACTCAGGAGGCTGAGGCAGGAGAATCACTTGAACCTGAGAATTGGAGGTTACGGTGAGCTGAGATCGCTCCATTGCACTCCAACCTGGGCAACAAGAACAAAACTGTCTCAAAAAAAAGGTATTAAATCCTGCGGGACCTGACTCACTACTGTTACAAGCAACTAAGCAATGGAGTGTTGCAGTGGGAGTTGTAAACAACGCTTCTATCATCTGTAGGAAGGAACAGACAAAAAGACAAGATCCTATCTGCTTTGCCATCCTGAGTGTGCCTGGAGGTCGAAGAAAGAGCAAAGGGAACCAATCAAAATTACTCAATTTCTTAAGCTACATGAAGGGGCTTCTCTGTACTTACAGGTCAAATTAATAATCTGTGACACTTAGTTCAGTTTGCTCCATGTCCTATTGAGTAATCAAACAAGAGTGGCACTATCTGTGATTAATAAATTGAAATTCAAAAACAGCCATGAATACAGGCAAGAAAAGTTTCTCTAAATACCTATTCTGTAAAAGAAATGAAGATTTCACATACTTGAAATTACTGCTCAGCCAGCCACACAGGTAGTTTCCCTATGCTTGTAAGCCAGATGTTGTGTGATCAGTAAATAAGTAAAAAGCTGAGCTTGCACAAGCATTTCCTTGGCACATTGAACTTTCTTTTTTCTTTTTAAGATGAAGTATCACTCTGTTGCCCAGCCTAGAGTGCAGTGGTGCAATCCTGGCTCACTGCAACCTCTGCCTCCTGGGTTAAAAAGATTCTCCTGCCTCAGCCTCCTGCGGTAGCTGGGATTACAGGCGTGTGCCACCACACCTGGCTAATTTTTGTATTTTTAGTAGACACAGGGTTTCACCATGTTGGCCAGGCTGGTCTTGAACTCCTGACCTCAAGTGATTCACCTGCCTCAGCCTCCAAAAGTGCTGGGATTACAGGTGTGAGCCACAGCACTCAGCCTGAACTTTCTGAAAACAAAACAAATAGAAGACTGTTGGCTTGGTTAATCTCTTAGTTCAGAGCCAAGTTTCTGTAGTCAAAATGAAGGATAAAATTGAAAGGAAAAGGGGAAAATGCTTATACTTGGCATTAAGTTGAATGCCTCAAGTCTTAACTATGGCTTTGTAGATGAGGCAACAGATTTCTTAGTGAAAGTAAAATTTCTTCAACAGGCCAATGCCAATCTGAATGCCATTTTAGTGAAGCAGGTAAGGAGAGCAGCTGCTCAGTAACTGGCACTGAGGAAAGAGTATGGCTCTAGAACTTCTAATTCCATTGCTAGATGTCCCCTTTAAAAGACAGTCCAGTGCTTTCAGGGAAGGATTTTTAGCCACTTTTCCTAGCATTTGTTCCTTAAGATTTTCTGACCTGTGCTTAATAAGAGGGCATAAAAAAAGGCATGGGGGAAGGCGGTGGGTGGAGCAGGGGGAAGTAGAACCTACTGGTTAATGTGCATCATGACCTGCACTTCTTAGATAACAGCTTGTATGTTTTGTCCATGGTGCATAGAGAACCACAGACTATTGCAGTAAATGTTAATAGCTTCCTATTGGAGTTCTCTTAGTTCGGCCATTTGAAAGGAACCTGAAAGAAATAATTTTTACCTTACCGAAAATAATTTCCATGGCAATTGCCTGTGTTACAACCACAGAACAGGTTCTGAGTTAAGAGAAACCGTTGAAGTATACACTGACACAGTATGGACACTTAAATCTGGTTGTATGGGGGAATGTTTTTGAAGAAGTAGAGGCTGCAGCCATGTTTCAAGTTTTGTACATTAGTATCCTAATATAAAATTAGAGCAGTGGGTATACTAAAGAAATATAGCTAAAAAATATTTGCATCTTGGCTTCCCAAGGATAATAGGTCCACATATACTTGAGCATAAATTCTTTAGTAAGATGAAGCTGTGTCTGGTTGTTACCCCATAGTGCCATCACTGAACCATGACTTCTGAGATTCATCTTTAATGTCGAATATGTACTTGACTTTTTTTCTTCAGTTGAATTTCTAGCATCCCTTTTTACCAATTCATTTATTGGCTCAGCTTGTTAATTCTAACTTGGCTTTGACTGGTCAGACGTGGCTCCTAAGACTTGAACATTGTTCTGATGTTGAGGGAGTACTTGCTTTTTCTGTAAGGACTGTAGATCACATGGGAGCTCTTTAACACAGGTACTTGAGGCTCAGCTCATCAAGAGTTCAGTGTGATGTGTATACAACACAGGCTTCTAGTTGAGTGGGAGTGGTAGTAATGAGCTGGCACTTCCATGGAGGATGTAAGCCTTTTAAGAAAACAGGCCAAGCACAGTCATTCAGAGTAGATTACGAATAAATGGTGATCACTTCACTGCCACCACCCCGGACAAGTAGGACTCGCTCTAGTCCCTCGGTAAGCACCTCTAGGAACTCCATGTCTTCAGAACTTGTCAAGGAGACAGGCAAAAGAAGAGCACAAACTTATAACCTGGCATCATAATCTGAAGTTACCTGATCATAGAGCTACAAAATTAGCTGCTTAATTATATATTCAGAAAAGTCTGATCTTTGTATCGAAATTAACCCTGTGAAGTAACCAGGGATTCAGCTGCATACATAATACAAGACTCCCATTTGTTATTTAAAAAATGGGAAAACCTACAAATGTTATTCTAAATAAGATAAAAATGATGAAAGAAAAAAAAAGCCACAATAGGGCAGCTAACAAGATTCCTAGTGAGAACCCAAGTAATTTCTAAGTGAAACTGCTCAAGTGAGATTTTTCTGCCAATTCAATTTGTCTTTTTTTTTTTTTTAAAGACCTCTTTTTCTTTCTTTCCTTTTTGTTTTTCTTTTTTTTTTGAGAGGGAGTTTCCCTCTTGTTGCCCAGGCTGGAGCGTAATGGTGTGATATCAGCTCACTACAACCTCCGCCTCCCAGGTTCAAGCGATTCTCCTGCCTCAGCCTCCCGAGTAGCTGGGATTATAGGCGCCCGCCACCACATCCAGCTAATTTTTGTATTTTCAGCAGAGACAGGGTTTCACCACGTTGACCAGGCTAGTCTCGAACTCGTGACCTCAGTTGATCCACCTGCCCTGGCCTCCCAAAATACTGGGATTACAGGTATGAGCCACCACACCCGGCCTAAACCTCTCTTTTTAAAAAATGGTACTGGTGGGAATAACCTAATCTATGTAGTTGCAGTGCTGAACGGTTTCCCTCATGTCAGAAGTCCTGGGATGAAGGTATGAGGAAGAATCCATATCTCTTTTTTTCCCTCAGTTAAAGGAGGTTCTATCTCAGCTTCTCCCCTAACTTTATCCAAAAGAAAAAGGTTTTGCAAAGTGGTTAGAGCCTGAAAAGGAGAAAGGATGTGGGTATGCTGTCTGTAGGATTGTGAGGAAGGGTTTTGTACACTCAATATTAGCTGTCATGTTGCAAATACACCACCTAAAAAGTCTTCTAGAACTGAATTATATTTGCCCCAACTCCCATAAAAGAAATAACTTTGTAAAAATTCTTACCTAAGACTTTAAGTCTTCCTTAAAGAGGGAAAGTGGGGGCATAGACAATGACTTTTATAGTTAACTAGTTACTTCATTTCAGAAAGAGGCTAAGGAGATTTTCCCTACTGGAAGCGCCACTCTTGGAAAGGATACAGTTTTCATCACCCTCGGGGTTTCGTGGTGGCCCTGGCATATTCAATAAAACCAGCTTTGCTTCATGGGACTTGTTAACTATAACCTCATTGAGTTTCACTGCTGTATGCATCCGCCTCACATTGGACTGGTCTCTGAGTGGGGATGAAATAAAGATTGTTAAGGTAAAAAGAAAACTAGCTATATAGTCAACGTTAAAAACTTGATATTCAAAGCTTTTTCACTTGACTATGGATAATCTGATAAAATGATTTTTCTTTTTGGGAGGGAGTTTCGCTCATTGCCCAGGCTGGAGTACAATGGCGTGATCTCGGCTCACTGCAGCCTCTACCTCCTGGGTTTAAGCGATTCTCCTGCCTCAGCCTCTCGAGTAGCTGGGATTACAGGCACCCACCATCACGCCCGGCTAACTTTTTTTGTATTTTTAGTAGAGGGGGGTTTCACCATCTTGGCCAGGCTGGTCTCGAACTCCTGACCTCAGGTGATCCACCCACCTCTGCCTCCCAGAGTGCTAGGATTATAGGCGTAAGCCACTGCTCCTGGCCTAAAATGATTTCTTGATATTAATATCTGGGTTTTCTCATTCTCTGTTTGCTTATTTTATACTAAGAACACAGTACGGAGGTGAACTATGTGGATAGAGAGGATGGTTAGCTTTCGTACAGTGTTCATTGGGAGCCAGTACGAACAGGCAAACAATAATGAGGTGGCCAGATTCGGGGTGAAATAAACAGAGTCCATCCTGTGTATCCAGACAAAGTCACATGTGTGCCACTGATTAGGTTATTATATTCTATGACAAACTTGGGAGTGGGAAAACTTACGGACGCATGTTAAGCAGGTCCTGGAATCCTTCCATTGACTTGGCTTTTTGCCCCCGGGATGCCATGTACTTGTCTTTTGTCCAAGTCATGTGCACCTTCTCCTGATAGGTTTCTGTCTCTTCATCCTCATCAGAGCCAATGCTGGTCAATCGTAGCATTGAGTTTCGATCTTTCACCAACTGTGCCTGAGGAAGGTCCAACACAAGTTATTCTACCAAATCTTCTCTCATGTTTCATCTTCAGTTATTTTGAAGTAATAATGGGGTTACAGTGAGAATAACTGACAGAGTGAGAAGGAAAGCATTTGTCATCCTGTGAAAACAATATAGTGTCATCACTTTCAGTGACAGACTTTAGGGAGCCAGGACTGGATTGATGCAGTAAGGTCTCACCTCTCTGTCTCGCTCTGTTTTGGATAGCCGCATGTGCCGGAGCATCTGGGACCTCTGCTCCATCATCAAAGTGCGCTCGTAAGTATAAGCTGATATGTCACTGTCGTGCTGCCATAGACATCACACAAAGGGGGCAAAAAGCACAAAGGAGAAAGAAGGATGAAACACACATTTTTATTTCCAGTCAGTAAATTAAACCAGGGAAAGCCTCACAATTTAACCTAAGTTTCACCCTTATTTTGTTTAGTCATTGAGCTACATAAATGTTTTTGTGATTGTTAATAAAATCCAGAGGCCCTGAGAATCTTTTTCATGATCTAACCAATACATGTGTTGCCTTGAAACATAAAACACAAACTCTAGTCTTTTTAATACTGTTCGATTTTTTTTAAAGCCATGTGTGATTTTAAGCTGAATATATGAATTAAAATTTCATAGAACTATATTAAGCAGATGAGAATCTGGCAGAAATATCAGGGCTGTGTAATAAACAAGAAAGCAAAACCAAAAAGCAACATCAAATATGCATCACATATACATCTTACTTAGGTCAACAAATTAGGGTTGTTTGTTTTTTTTTTGGCACTAAAGGATTAATCCACATTTAGAGCTGAATAATTTCCCAAACCAGAAAAGATGCAAGGAAGACAGGGAGAGGAATGGGGGAATGAACCTCTTGTATCTCAAACTCAGCTTTCTCACCATCTCCACCACTTCTACCTCCGCCTCAATGCGCAAGTGATACAGGAAGGTGGCTAGGTCCTTCTTCATTTGGATACTGTTGTCTTCTAGTTGGGCTACTGTGAAGATCCGTATGCTGCACTTTCGCCACACCTTAGAGACAGACATACGTATATGGAAAATTAGAGCAAGGAGGCAAAAAAAGCTACTTCCTAAGAGACACTGTGGTCTAGAAGAAACTTGCTATATATAGTATGAGGGTATTTGTTCGTAGCTTCCTACGTGCTATGTTATTGTTTTAGGGCAAAAGATTGACTAAACACCACATTTAATAGAGTTTTAAGGAGTCCTTAATTTCATGACAAGAAAACACTGGCAAAAGCAAAGATGGCTCATGATACATTAAGAGGGTGCTTTATTCAGATAGTACATTGATGACAACATGCAGACTATAATATTTACTATTTTAAATTTCAGTTTAGTCTTACCACAGAATGGGCATGTGTATGTGTGCAATATACACACAATAGGCAGGTTTCAAATACAAAGACAATGATTTCTCTTAAGGTTGAAACTGGAATCACGGAAGAGCCCAGAATAACTTCCAGCTCTTCTGATTCTAAGCCCCAATACTATATAATCAAAGGAAGAATCTGTCTAGTGAACCAGGACAGAAGGGAGAAAGACTTTTGTGGAAAAAAGGTGTCTAAAATACCTTGTGCTGTTTCAGTAGGAATGGTAGTAGCATGAGCATCCCCCCATCATGGACAATCCACCACACATCAATGTTGCCTTCAGAAAATTGTTCCACATTGCTGGGAAAGAAGGAGATGTTTTTAGCCACCAGCAGTGCGAGATGGGCAGCAGTTGTCACTCGAACTGTGCCTAGGGAGAAAAAAGAATAAGCACAGAAGACTCCTTAGGCTTGCCTTGCTTCCGATCACATCAGGAAAGCAAGCAAATGCTCTTTTTCCACTTATTTGAGCAAGGGGTCCTATCTACTTAGTAGGTTATATCTCATTAAATAACAAAAATCATTGTGAAAAATCTGAATAGCTAACAGAATTAGACTGAGAACCACAATTTGTGTGACTAGGTATATTCTGATTACTACATTTCTAAGGGGGGATATGTGAATTTGGGAGATTATGATGCTGAAGAACAATCCTTCCAATTCCTGTGAGGATATCAATATGGAAAATCACATATGAAAACATGGCAATTTTGGAGAGAATTTCTAGCCCAAGACCTGACAGAAGTAAGTAATTCATGAACATAATGTGAAGCTGAAGGGGATGGGCAGAATCTGGGTATTACTACTGGTAGTGTTTTGGGTTGCCATGTAAGAGTACGCTTCAGCAATGGAATAGTGTCTATTTTAGAAGGCTGGGTTGACAAAGATTTAACTATATCCCCTCGACTTAGGCCCTTAGGTTTGTATGAGAAATGGTTAGTACCAATAAAAGTCTTCCAAGCACGGGCATCTTCGCTTTGACGCCAGCCATTAGGCCAGCCCATCGCCACCGTGTTGTGCTTCATGCCCCCAAGGCCACACGACTGGATGAGGTGGGAAATGCCCTCTCTCAATTTGGCGGCCACCACCAGCTGGCAGAATCCTTTTACCTTCTCTGTCTCCATTAGGTGCTTTATGGTCTGAAAGAGACACAGGAGCGCAACACTAAACTGCTTCGCTCTGGACCTTTTAACCCATTATTCCTTCTCCATGTTATATCCCCCACCTGTTTCCAAAGTCTGCATAAAACTATATTGCCTATAGAAAAGTCCAAAAAGTTAAAATTATCCCAAAGGAATTTCATGATCTTTTGTCTTTTTCACTTTCTAAGTGCTTACTACATATTTTTACCTCTGTAGCTGGTTGTCTACATGTAGTTTCTGTGCCTTTTCCTTTTTCTGCTTTTGTTCCTTTGTACCATACCAAAAAACTGGGAACCACGGATCTCTACAAAGTGACTATTCAACATTCTCAATTGACCAGGGTGATTCACTAGTGTGAACAAAATCTTCTTCCTGCCTCAGCCCCAGTCATGCCCTGACTCATCTTACCAGAAACTCAATATGATGATTCAGTTTCACTTTAGAATTTTTTCAGGTATGTTTTCTTTTTTGCTTCTCCCATTCCCATATGCTTTTTGACATTTTAATGGTGATTATTTATGACACTTGTAGTTGCATTACTATTCCTGTATTTAGTCAAGCCAATTCGGAGATATCATCTCATTTACTCTTTTATATATATATATATATATATATTTACTCATATATATATATATATATATTTACTCATATATATATATATATATATATAGAGAGAGAGAGAGAGACGGGGTTTCACCATGTTGATCAGGCTGGTCTTGAACTCCCGACCTCAGGTGATCCATCCGCCTTGGCCTCCAAAGTGCTTGAATTACAAGCGTGAGCCACCATACCCGGCCTCATCTCATTTACTCTTACTCCACCCTCTTGGGGGGAAAAGGAAGGGAATAATGGTGTGGAAAATGGAATGATTTTCACCAAGGCACAGATTAAATTAGTGATGTAGCTAAGAACTAAGCTATCCTGATTTTCAATCCTATGTACCTTTTATTAATTTTTAGCATTATTCTGGACTAATGTTTCCTCAGCATTTCTAGTGTTTAGGATTTCAAGAGCATTCCAAAATGAATGCCACTGAACATAATGGCATTTCAAAAACAATAGGATTAGTTCTATCATATATAATAAATATTAGAGTGAAAATAACTTCCTTGTTAAAGAACTTTAGTGTTCAGAACAGCTAAACAGAAGTAGCAAAGGAATCTTACTCATGATACCACATAGATTAGTAAAGAGGAAGAAAATTTGGTCAGTACTCCTTGTTGTCACAAGATTGAGAGAAATCCTCTCCAAAAATCAAGGAATCAATTTATTTACATGACTCTTCTCAGCGCTGAGATTAATGTTTGGAGTGTATTTGAAAATAATGTTTAGACTTAATAATCTTATAATCTAGTAATATTTTAAATGGGAAGAAAGAATAAATAACTATGTTCTGGCTCATCTTTATTATTTGGGAGAAAGTGTCTGTCTGAAGGTCAGCAGTGAGTGAGAAACCTCCTAGATCACTCGGAACAAGATTCAAGTAGAAGTCTGAGGTGTTACTACGTAGCATCACAAAGCTGTAGACTGAGTTCCAATACATCCAAAGTCTGACTCTTACCTGCTCAGCAGCTAAAGCTTCACCATAGTTCTCTAGGAAGTTCCCCACGATGACAGAGCCCACAATAGTGAGACCTTTTCCTGCTTTGAGTTGTGAGGCAAAGGTGAGCAGGCGAGGATGCTTGACATGTAAGTCTTCATCTAGTTTCAGTAATACAAGCAACTGAGGCCTGTGAAGAGGTTGGTGGGGGTTGGAGGGGAGAAGAAAACATTTTGGGTTTGGGGAACAGAATGACAGACTCCACCCTTTAATTCAGGAGATCTGTATAAAACAGGTAACTTGACAGAAGGAAGACACCACAGGAAATGACAGGATGAGAGTATTACTTTGCATGTTTCCAGTACTATCTCAAGTTGACCAGTCTTCAAGGAAGAATAATAAATTGTAGAAATCTTGATCATAAATGACATGAAGAAAAGGGAATAAAAAATTAAAGATTTAGAATAGTTCAAAACAGGTCCATTATACCAATTTCTTGAGCCACAAGGTTTTCTTATCCTGTAATCAACAAAGCACATATTTTTGTGTGTTAACTATGTGCCAAATACCGCTAGTGTTGATTTCTTTACCTCCAGTTTTTAGTGTGTGGAGGTCCTTCCTCCAACCGAAGCAAAGCAAACCGGGCTGCACTGAGGGACAGCCCGCGGATACCATCACCCCATTCTTTCTCAGCTCTGTGAGAAAAGAAAAGAGCAGAGACAAATTTAACCTACAGTAAGCATAATTTTAAAGAATAACTTTTTTTTTCTTAATCTAAAAATCATATGTGTGCAAGGTAGAAGTTTAAAACCCAGATTAATGATAAAATGTTCTTTACTAACATAATGAACCTGCTGTAGGCAGATCAACAAACAGCACCCTGGACCAACAGACTGCACGGCATGAACAGTTCAGAATAAAGGCTGAAGGGGTCACTCATTCAGTCCCTCTATGTAATTCTTTAAAAGCAATAATGTGAAACAGCAATTTAGATTAGAAAATTATAACAGACCTGGAATTTAAGTTACTTTGAAAATAATGCAGAGAAAGGGAAGTTCAATGTAATCTTCTGAATGTTATTTAGTCCTCATTTTTGAAAGTTGTTAGTAACTCTTAGTAGTTACAAAGTTGTTCAGAACTAATTTCTTTTTCATTTCAGAGACAATCCCTTGACTGAAAAGATGAGCAAAAATATTTGTATTTGTGTTATACTTTGTTTAGGACGAATCATTATTTGGATATGTCCTTTGTTATTTTCCATTGATCCATTCATACTTTCTCAATGGATTTCCCTTGTGATGAAAGTTTGCATCGGTAAGAAGGTTAGAGAGTTAGGAGTACAAAATATAGTTATGAACAAAGTGAAATTACCTGAGTCCTTAATGTATTTTCACTGAGCTGGCTTTAACCAAACTAGCTAGTCTTGCTACTTTCAGCAGGGATCAAGATTAAATCCACACTCACCCTTGGTACTCAATGTACTTGTAGATCATGCCAGCTATTACCATGGCTACAATGGCATAATACCAGGAAGAAATGAACATCAGAGCCAGACAGATACTCATTCCCATGAAAGAAAGGGTCCTAGAAAATTAAAAACAAAACAAATAGCAAAAAGTGTATTTTAAAGTAGCTGAAAAAGAAGCCTATGTTAGAGGTGCTTCTCAAATTATCCCTAGTGAGGGATTATTAAAAACTTTGACACTATTATACATATAACTTTTGTAAAATGCAATAAAAATGAATTCTTAATTATCACATGCCTGGATGCTGCAGCAATGTCAAACTGCCACAAAAGTTTCTAAATGCTTATTCTCAATTCTATAGTTGTCTTATCATGGAACAGTCAGTAGATAGGCACTAAACCCCAAACTGTACTCTGCATTAGAAGATGTTTCCAAATGCTGGAAAAACATAAGTAACAGAACACTATGAAAGTCATCTGTAGTTCTGAGGACAATTAATACTTACTTGGCAAAGCAGGGACGGACACACAGTCAGAAATGTTAATAACTCTAGGATCTTTTAAAACAATTTCATGTAAATATTTCTAAAATTTAATAAATATTTATTAGCATAACTGCACAACTCTCACTGAGAAAAATCTGCCATTATTTTTGGACTGTACATAAGAGAAACCTGGCAGAGAATAATGAATTACTTGTTTTGATCACACAAGTTAGGTGGACAACTACATTTACTGAAGGTTTTCTGTCTACAGAATGAACTTCCTAGCTCTATGATGAATTTTAAAGAATGAACAGGAGAGTTAATCTGGAGAAAACTAGGATGTAATGAAAATATAAGGTAAAGAGAAAGAGAAAAATAGAAGCAAGATAGCAACAAAAAAAAGTTCATAAAGAATTTTTTTTGTTTGTTATTTGAGACGGAGTCTAGCTCTGTCGCCAGGCTGGAGTGCAGTGGCATGATCTTGGCTCACCACAACCTCCACCTCTCGGGTCCAAGCAGTTCTCCTGGCTTAGCTTCTCGAGTAACTGGGATTACAGGAATGCGCCACCACGCCCGACTAATTTTGTATTTTTAGTAGAGACAAGGTTTCTCCATGTTGGTCAGGCTGGTTTTGAACTCCCTACCTCAGGTGATCTGCCCGCCTTGGCCTCCCAAAGTGCTGGGATTACAGGTGTGAACCACTGCACCTGGCCGCATAAAGAACTTTTAACTAAAATTAAAGCTAGAAAGGGCATTAGAGGCATTAAAAATCAGTAGAAGATTTAAATTTTGGCCCAGTAAAGGTTACATCACTGCCCACCATTGCTAAGTGAAGTCAGAAAGGGAACAAGGAGAAAGTCAGCAAAAAAGAATGTAGCAACAGGTACATACACGACATAATTAATGAGCACTTAGCTATGAGAATAAAGAGATGGGATGATAGCCAAAAAACTTTCATGATGACCCCTTCAGGACTGGGGAGACTTAACTACAATAGCAACAGCAGCAACAGTTCGTTGAGAGCAGAGCTTTACTATGTACCAGGCTCTATGATATGCACTTTAGATTTATTAGTCCCATTTCACAAATAAATAAAATTAAATTTTACATGGTTATGTGCTTTGCTGAAGGGTACAAAGGTACGACATAGTAGAGCTGAGATTGGAACTTAAGTCATCTGACTCCGTAGCCCTAAGGGATAAACAGGAAAATAAATATGCAACAGAAGGCTGTTTTAACCTCAAAATTATAGCAGGCTGGAAATATCTACTCTGTGCTTTTGCTCTATTCTTATTGGGTGTTATAAGTTATTATAAAGTGATACAGGAAAATAGGATGGGGGGTGAGGGTTCAGTTAAGAATTCAAAGTTGAAACAGTATAAAATGGCTAACAAAGAAAAAAATTTTATCAAGAACCCAGACTCTCCTAGTTTTCTAGTTCAAAGATAGGTTCTCTTCAAATGTGAGTAAAAGGAAGACCAGAAGCAGACTTACCAATGGTAGTAGCGGAATCGGGGTCTCCAGTTGGGTGTTCGAAGTAATGTTTGCAAGGCACATGCCAAGTTTACGAAGAGGTAACACATGAGAAAAAACCTGAAGAATAAAAAAAGAGGAATGATTATTACTGGAAGACGATTCTTTGATGGTTAAGTAACTGGAGACCTTTGCTGTATTGAAGCCTGTTTCTAGATAACTAACCCTTGATTAAATAGGAAGTAGAGAAACTTAAACCTCTCCCCACAAACCTGCTGATCCTTCTCTGTTCTCTCAATGACACAACCACTCTTTACCCAGTTGTTCTTAGGATAATCCAGGTTTCGTCTTCCTTACCCTTGTTCCAAATTCACTTACCAAGTCCTATGGATTCTATTTAAAAATCTCTAAGCTGCTTCTGTTCCTTTTCATCTCTACTACTAATCACCTTAGCTCAGGCTCTCATATCTTCTTTCCAATTAGCATTCCCAGCTCAATTCTAGCTTCCTTAGAATCCATCTTTTATACCAGACTGATCATCCTAAAGCATTATCATTTTGTTCTCAGAGATTACCCACTATTTCCAGGTCCTCTGTGATCTGGTCTACCTACTTCTCTATTCTGCTATTCCCTCAACATGCACCCTCCCCTCTAGCCAAACTACTTCCAGTTCTCTGGATGTGCTATCTTATATCATTCCTTAATTTCTTTAGACACATTCTCTGCCTGGAATGGCTGTCATCCCTTCTTTTCTTAGCAAATAACCAGTCATTCTTCAAGATACAAGTATCACTTCCTCCACAAAACCTTTCTTGCATTTCTGTCTGTTTAGATGTCTTGCTTTGGTGTTCCTGTGGTACTCAGTGTTCACCTTTAGCATGGCACTCATCACACTATATGTGGATCACTGGTTTCTTTATCCATTATCAGTGCGATAAGACTGTGTCTTATCCATCTTTGTATTCCCAGAATACCATATTACACAGTGCCAGGTAAGTAGTAAGCCATCAGTAAGTCACAGGTGAATAAATAAAAAAACTAACAGTTGTCATAAAAGCTACAATCAATTGATAATGAATTAGAAATGAAGCCAAAGAACTTCTCAAGTTAAATAGGTAGGCAAAAACCTAATAACTTACAAAAGTTAGTGCTACTAGAAAGTTCTCAGAAATGATTTTTATTTAAGTGAAGTTACATCTGTCTTTAGCCCACTCTTGTCACTACTGTTATATGACTGACAGAAATAAACATGTATTCTTTATCATTTAAACAAGAATAACTGAAGAGAATCACTGGTTCTTACATGGAAAGAATTGGGGCCACAAGATCCAGGGAGGCAATCAGTATTCCAAGCTCTGCAATGGCAGCAGTTAGAAGTAAAGCCCAGGTAGGTTCCCCATTGGCTTTGCTGTGGCCAAAAACCTGTACACAGAAGGGAAATATCAGGCACAGGAGTACTGAGTCAATGCTGTCTGATTCTTCCAGCCTACAGTTTCAGACATCTGGAAGACAATAGTGTTACAACTGTGATATCTTTTAAACACAATTACAGCACTCACATGTAAACTTATGCTTGGAATTTAGAGGGTCTTGTACTAAAAACCCCTGTCTCTCCATTTATGATCTAGTGATTTCTGAGCCCATGAAGACCATACTGTTTCTCATTAAAGCTGGGAAAAAAAGAAGAGGGCATTAAAAAAGGTCACTTACCCTCAGAAATGGTATGATGTTATCCTTAGCAATAGCTTGCAGCAGCCTTGGCGCACCTGTGAGGCTCTGAAGTCCAGCCCCGCACGTTGAAAAGAAGGAGCCAATAACAATCACCCATGGGGATGGCCAAGATAAGGTGCCCACCACCAAATTACCTTTCACAGCATCCCCAAACCTGGGAAGGAAATAGGAGTGGGTAAATTTAATCTGGAAATAACTTTAGACTGAAATACTAGAGAGACATTTACCCCTACACTTTTTTTTCTTTTTTTGTCTCACTCTATCACTCAGGCTGGAGTGCAGTGGCGTGATCTTGGCTCACTCCAAAGTCTGCCTCCAAGTCCAAATGAGTCTCCTGCCTCAGCTTCCCGAGCATCTGAGATTACAGGTGTGCACCACCATACCCAGCTAATTTTTGTATTTTCAGTAGAGACAGGGTTTCACCATGTTGCCCATGCTGGTCTCGAACTCTTGACCTCAAGTGATTCACCTGCCTTGGCCACCCAAAGTGCTGGGAATACAGGTGTGAGACACGGCGTCTGGCCCACCCATTTTTTTTTTTCCATTTGTAAGTTTTAGAGAATCAAAAATGAGACAAATAATATTACAAAATATAAAGATAGCCAGATTTGATCAAAAGGCACTACTGACCTATATTAGGAAAAAAATATATATGGGGCTAGAAAATAAGCTAAGCTTCAGTTATAACTTTCCCCTTCAGGGTATCAAAAATTCTGCTTTTTAGAAAAATTGAGATCTCACTGTACCTATAATTCTGTATTCTTAAAACATAAGCATTTTTCTATGTCATAAAAAGCTATGAATAGAAATTTGTAGTGATTTGAATAATACTGCATCACAATTTGTTATCCATTCTTCTAATGTTGCTTTTCTGTTAAATAAAATATTATAATTAACATCTTTATGCACATATCAATATTCACAGTACAAATCTTTTTCCTTACGGGAGTTTTTTTTCCTTTGAGACAGGTCTCACTCTGTTGCCAAGGTTAGAATGCAGTGATGCTGTCTTGGTCCAGTGTAGCCTTGACCTCCTTGGCTCAGGCAATGCTCCTGGCCTCATCCTCCCAAGTGGCACCTCCCAAGGTGTGTGCTACCATGTCTGGCTAATTTTTTACAAAATTTTTTGTAGAGACAGGATCTTGCCTTGTTGCCCAGGCTTGTCATGAACTCCTGGGCTCATGTGGTCTTCCCCTCTTGGCCTCCCAATGTGCTGGAATTACAGGCATGAGCCATTGTGTCCAGCTATGTTAAGACAGATTCTTAAGAGGGAATAAACAACTAACCAAAGGGATCAATACCTTAAAACATTTCAAAATCACCACCAAACTGCTTTCCAGAAAGGTTGTACTAAATTTTACTTCCATTTACTTGGAAATAAGTCTTATGGCACAAGCACACTCCACACCAGTCTTATGTATTAAAATAAAAATATTAAGATCACTGCTAATTTTCTTTTTTGAGACGAGGTTTCACCATTTAGTCAGGCTGGTCTCGAACTTCCAGCCTCAGATGATCTACCCGTCTCGGCCTCCCGAAGTGCTGGGATTACAAGCATGAGCCACCACGCCCAGCCTGATCACTGCTAGTTTGATGGGTGAAAGATGGCATCCGTTTAATTACTTGTTTTAACAATTTTTAGTAAGCACACAAAAAATAATGTGCAAAAAACAACAAATGTACATCTGAAGGTTTCCACAAAGCAAACACCTATGCTCCATGCAGGTCAAGAAACAGAACACTGCCAGTACCCACAATTCTCTCTTATGCCCATTCCCAATCATAAGCCCTTTCTTCCTCTCCACTATTTATTCTCCTGACCTTTTTTTTTTTTTTGAGACAGGGTCTTGCTTTGTCACCGAGGCTGGACGGTAGTGCTGTGATTATGGCTCACTATAGCCTTGACCTCCTGGGTTCAAGTGATCTTTCTGCCTCAGCCTCCCCGGTAGTTGCACTACAGGCATATGCCACCAGGCCCAGCTAATTTTTTACTTTCTACGGTGACAAGGTCTTGCTATGTTGCCTAGGCTGGTCTGGAACTCCTGACCTCAAGCACTTTTCTAGCCTCAGCCTCCCAAAGTGCTGGGATTACAGGCATGATCCACCATACCCAGCCCTCTGACTTTGAATACTATGTAGTTTTACCATTTTAAAACGTTATATAAATGATATACAGTACAAACTTTTAGGTTTGGTTTTCTTCACTTAGCATTGCTTCTGAATTTTTTTTTTTTTGGCCAGGTGTATATTGCTATGACTTACTTTGATTGCTATATGGCTTTCTATTACATGAATATATAATTTAATCATTCTAGTAGTGATGGACATTTCGATTATTTCCAGGTTTTCAATATTAAGAATAATACTTATGAAGGGAAAATGAAGCAGGCAAAAAAAAAAAAAAAAAAAAAAAGAAGGAACAACACTACTGTGAAAAATCTTGTTAGTTATTCATGATGCACATGTGTAAGCACTGCTATTAGATATACCTAGAGAGGAAATGCTGAGTCATAGGTAAGTGGATGTTCTTCTTTAGGAGATAATCAATAGTTTTCCAAAATGATACTCTAATTTACAGTCTCAATAATAATTTTTATATTATTGTGTAACTTACCAAAGCTCCATGAACTTCCTATTACAAGGGTATAGTAATATACTATACTATACACATACATATATACACTCACACATACATACTGTGTTACATACATATATGTACACTGTGCTCTTTATTTTTGTCAACAATATTTATATTGCATCTATTGGACTTTGAGTCCTCAAAAGAGCTCAGTGTGTAGGGCAGAGTGATATGGAAACAAGTAGCTGCAATATAGCATCATAAACACCATAATATAGTATATTCAAATAGAGTGGCTGAACAAAGGGAGGAATGTTTACCTCTGTTTGGGTGAGTAAGGGAAAGCTTTACAGGAGAGAAGACCCTTAGCCTAGTCTCTTAGAGGACGAATATGAGCTAGCCAAGTGGGAGTAACCTATTCTAAGCAAAGGAAACAACACAGACAAATGGTATGTAAGTGGAGATATAACAAGACCTAAAACTCTAAGTTAGGGAATTTAGGAGGGAATGGCAGGAGATAAGAGTAAAACGAGGTACAGAGGGCCAGATCACAGTGATGGGTTTTTTTCTTTTTTTGGATTGGAGTCTTGCTATGTCACCAGGCTGGAGTGCAGTGGCACGATCTTGGCTCACTGCAACCTCCACCTCTGGGTTCAAGCAATTCTCCTGCCTCAGCCTCCTGAGCAGCTGGGACTACAGGCATGCGCCACCACGCCCAGCTAATTTTTGTATTTTTAGTAGAGATGGGGTTTCACCATGTTGGCTAGGATGGTCTCAAGCTTTTGACCTCATGATCTGCCTGCCTCAGCCTCCCAAAGTGCTGGGATTACAGGTGTGACCCACCGCACCCAGCCAGTGATGGATTTTAAGAGGTACTGGCAGGCGCTGAAGCAGGGAGGTTTTTATGTTAAAATTTTGTGTTTTAGAAAAGCCATTCTGGTGGCAGTGTGGAGGAAGGATTAGAGGGTAGAACTAAAAGGGAGAGTATTACAATGACATAGACAAAAATTTTGAAGGCCTGTAAAAAGTGAGTGATGTGGACAAAGAATAGGAGACAGATCTGTGTAGTGTGGGAAATTTTAAAGAAAGAATAGGGGAAAGGGTTCATGCCTATAAGCCTCGCACTTTGGGAGGCTAAGGTGGGAGGACTGCTTGAGCCCAGGAGTTTCAGACCAGCCTGGACTACATAGTGAGGCACCATCTTTACAAAAAAATTAAAAAAAAAAAACAAAAAAATACTAGCTAGGTGTGGTCCCAGCTAGTTGGGAAGCTGAAAAGGGAGGATTGTTTGATGCCAGGAGTTTGAGGCTGTAGGGAGCTGTGATCACACCACTGCACTCTAGCCTGGGCAACAGGGCAAGACCTTGTCTCTAAATAGGTAAGTAGAAAAGAAGACAAGAGAAAAGAACAGAAGATGAAGAAAGTAAGTTTCAGGCTTTTATTTAGAATGCCAAACACAATTAGATACTTATCTCTCGTAGAGGAGATGCTAGAGACACTTGAAATTTTTTTTACTTGCCCTTCTTACTTTTGGTCTCGTTTCTGAACAGTTCTTGATGTACAGGGAAGTCTTCGTTATTCAGACAAATTCGCTGCTTTTTTGAAGAACTATATTTAACTGTCTCACATATTTAGAAAATACTGACCCCTTTGGGAACTGCATACATATATTTTCTTATTGTTAGTCATAAATGATAACTCAGGTTGGGTTATTTTTTTCAGAAAGGGTCTCACTTTGTCACCTACACTGGAGTGCAGTGGTGTGATCATAGGTCACTATGCTTTGCCTTCCCAGGCTTAAGTGATCCTCCCACCTCAGCCCCACAAGTAGCTGGGACTGCAGGTGCACACCACCACACCTGGCTAATTTTTGTGCTTTCTATAGAGACAGGGTTTTGCCATGTTGCTCAGGCTGGTCTTAAACTCCTGAGCTCAAGCAATCCACCTGCGTTGGCCCCCCAAGGTGCTGGGATTATAGGCATGAGCCACAGTGCCTGGCTGTGTTGAGTCTGTAACCATCTTGGAGCGATGTGGAATGATCAGAAGTCATGGCAGACGGACACAGAATTGTTACAAAGAAATTAATTACTCACTTGTCTCTGAGAATAACCCCTTCAATACATGCACCAAAAAGGACAACGTTGCTTAAATCTACCATAATGAGAGTCAAGGAAACTGCTGTTTACCCTCTAACATGAGGTAGAAAGTAACACCCAGAATATTTCTTCTATCAGTAAAATGAGTTGCTAAATACTCCTATAAATTCTTTTTTGAATTTTCTATATGAGGTGGACAGATCATCTGGCAAGAAGTGAAGTGACAGAAAGCAGGTATCTTTGTTACCAGGATACAAACACTGATCATCTAGTTACGTTCCTATGACTAAGACCCAGACCAGATCCATAAAAAGGATACAGACAAAGGAGGTGGTCAGGATGGCAAGGATAGTACCAATGGGAATGGACTTCTGGGCATCTTTCAGATCTCCAGATCTGTTTGATCCAGCCATGATACCTTTAGAGATAAGGGGAAAAAAATCAAGTTAACTTCTTGGACACTTTGATATTGATACTGATAGCAAAGACTAGAAGCAAATCTAGGAACCATGAGAATTCTGCCCCCGCTGAGAAAAATCACTTCCCGGGTCTGACAGCCTCTAAAATAGACAACAGCTCATGTGCTTACCTGTAACAGAGGGAAAGAAGATTCCCACCAGAAGAGTGAAGGAGGTGGTGATGTCAACAAGAACATATTCATGGTTTAAGCTGCCTAAGACATCGGAAGATTTGGCTGAAGGCTTTTCAATGATCTCTCCCTTGGGCAGGTAATTACTCCAAAGATTCTCTACAGTGGGAAAAATGGGAATTTAAGCAGCAGTAGTATGGAAAGAAGATAATTAGATAATTTTCTACCCAAACAACATTCAAAATCAGATTCCTCATTTATACAGTTTCTAAAGGTGTGTTTGCTTCTACATGAGCACATGTATACACACATATTGCACAATAAAACACATATAAATAAAAATATAGTGCTTTTTCTTATCTAGTTTAAGTATAATTTGACAAAATGATTTGGTACATATAAATGCAGTTTAACTTTACTAATGCAAATCAGTAAAAGTTAAACAGACTAAAACTAAATGCCCCACAAATCCCATTACTATTTTTTATTAGTCATCAATGCTGTTTCTATCACCTTCATGTAAACTTACTTGTGTGCAAAGAATGTCTAGATCAAACATTTATGATAGAAGTCACTTAAGGAATGTTTCAGGAATTTAGCTAAGGAAGATACATGTGGATGTGGACATTCAAACAGTTCTATTCTGTCAGTGCAGGAAGAACACCGGCAACTTTACAAGAATACACAGAATATTTTATCCTAAGGTTAGAAAGTGATTTGCTAAACTCTGCTCTGAAATGGAAGTGAATGTTAGTAGATACCACTCGGTAAAGGAGTCCTAAATAAGGACAGCTTTACTAATGGAAAGGCAGAAATATGCTGAATTAAGAGCTGTGTGGTGTGCTTAAGTAGGCAAGTAGCATCCTGGCAGTGAACCTTTATGGACAGGAGAAGAATCTAAGATGACAAGGCCTATTTTCCTCAGAAAACGGTAAAAATCTTGTCCAATAACTCCCTAACCTACCTGTAATGATACCACTAGCCAATCCAGGAATGCCCTGGATTGAAGTGACATTATTGTGAACAAAGTATTCATCGCAGGTGGCATTGAAAAATTGACTCGAGTTACAAAAGAATCCCCATAACTTTGATGGGACTGTCATGTTGTTAATTTCCTTGGTCTTAGAGCAAACATCAATGTGTCTTGACGAAAGGGTGCGGTTACCCAGCATGCAGACCCTAAGTGAAAAGAAACAGGGAGAGAGATCAAGTAAGGAAAAAAATACATTAAAAAAAAAAAAAGTAAACAGGTTAGTAAAGGAAACAAGAACCTCATCTCCAAGAGCTTCTACTCTCATGGAAAGGAAAGAAACTCATGTTTATTTATTTATAATTTATTTTAGCACTGTGAGTGGTGACTTACATTTTCTGCCAATTTAATCCTTATAGAGACATCACGATGTATTACAATTTCTATGTTGTAGATGAAGTTATTGATGTTCAGGAAGTTAGAGAGTTAACTGAAGGTTAGGGAAATACAGTTCTCCGTCCAAGGTCGGAGGTGGCAGGTGGCAGTGACAGAACTCAAATTGAAGAACTGTCTGAAGACATTATGCTGATTCATCTTCCAAAACTTTTGGCTAAAATTATTAGGTCTAAAAGAATACTGAAGTCCTTCTGTTGTTCTTATAAAGAAAAAAGCATTCCTCTTTTTTTGGCCTAGAAAAGCCTGACATTCATAGAAACACCTTAAAAATGTTATGCTAAAGGTCGAGTCTTCTGGCTACTGCTGCAAGGAAAACAGCTTGGCCAGAATTAAACGGCAAATCTCTCGATGGCCCAAGAGAAAACTGTTTTTGAACTTAAGCCTAGACCCAGTGGGAGTGACGGTAAGGGTAACACAAATATTAACTGCTGGTTTAATTTTTTTCTTTAACCCAGAGACACAAATATAAACAAAGGAATAATACATCCATAGTTAAAATACCTCTCAGATTCAACAAAGGGACTTTTAAAATTTGCAAAATGATTGCATACATTATTATGAACCATGTACCTAGTATTCAGTTTCAACAACTCTCAGCATTTCCCAGGCTTGTTTCATGTATTATTCTAGATTTGTCTTGTTTTGCTGGAATATCTCAAAGAACATGCCACGCATTATGACTGTGTACTAATCAAAGAGGAGGAAAAGCCTCAAAGGTGAACTTGAGGCAAAACGGAATTTCCCAAGTTGAGATATAGCCAGACTGTCAACTCTAGAACTTTTACGACTCTAAAAAGGACCTTCAGCTATATCACAGTCCCTAGATAAGCAGATTAAAAGTTTAAGATGGAATCTACTTCTGCCATCAGACAGCATGGCATAAAAGAAATAATGAATGGCGACTCATAAAATCACAGTTCATCTTCTTGCTCTGCCATTTATTAACTTTGAGGTAAGTCATTAAGCCTCACTGGACCTGTCTTTTTGTCTTGAAAAATCTTTTTTTCTGTAATCTGGTTAAATCAACATAGTTTGATCCTCAGATAATCCAGATGATTTTTCAAGATAATTCTGGAACAAGACTACAAACAACACTCAGTGCCAGCTAGTCCCTATGCCACTAGTCAAAGGGAAAAGTGGGCCTATGAGTCACAGATGTGCACAAATCCACTGCTACTTCAAAAAACATACTTTAAGGTATTTGCACTAGAGAGTTGAAGGGGGAAGTGGATGATAAGAGAGTGCTTAATGGGTACAAAGTACATTATTTGGGTAATGGATGAAAGCCCTGACCTAGGCTGGGCGCAGTGGCTTACAACTGTAATCCCAGCACTTTGGGAGGCTGAGGTGGGCAGATCACTTGAGGTCAGGAGTCCCAGACCAGACTGGCCAACATGGTGAAACCCCATCTCCACTAAAAATTCAAAAATTAGCCAGACATGGTGGCCTGTGCCTGTGGTCCCAGCTACTCAGGAGGCTGAGACTGGAGAATCACTTGAACCTGAGAGGTGGAGGTTGCAATAAGCCAGACAGTGCCACTGCACACTCCAGCATTAGTGACAGAGCGAGACTCTGTCTCAAAAAAAAAAAAAAAAAAAAAAAAAAAAGGCCAGGCGTAATGGTGGATCACCTGAGGTCAGGAGTTCGAAACCAGCCAGACCAACATGGTGAAATCCTGTCTCTACAAAGAAAAAAAAACATGGTTGGCTATGGTGGCACATGCCTATAATCTCAGCTACTTGGGAGGCTGAGGCGGGAAAACTGCTTGAACCCAGGAGGTAGAGGCTGCAGTGATCTGGGATCATGCCACCGCACTCCAGCCTGGGCAACAGAGTGAGAATTTGTCTCAAAACTAAATGAATAAAAAATAAAAGCCCTGACTTCACCACTACACAATATGTACCTGTAACAAAATTACACTTGTACAAGTTTTTTAAAAAGTTGAAAAAAAGTAGTTGTATTAGGGTAATATTACATACATATATAGAGAGATACATGCAAATTATTAATATTTCCCTTTATTTTATTAAACATTTTAGGTATCCTTTGACTCCTGTGATTTTTCATTAGTAAAAGAAATCCAACATTTAAATATCTTATAAAGGTTGCTGGCAATAACTACACTGTCTGTAAAGCCCTTCATGAATAGTTCAAAATATGTATAATAAAAAAGATTATGTACAATTAGCAGGGAGGAAAAAACCTAATATCTGTACCTAAATGATTATTACAGCTACTAGTTTTACATAAGAAATAGGATGAACAGGACATAGTTTGCTGGGAGGCTTTCTGCCTAGACAAGGAAGGAAGTCTAACTGGGCTTATCCAAAGGGGAAAATCTCAGAAAGACTCCATGAAATTCTGACTTGGAATTATCATACCACCAGATATTTTCCATTACTACCCAATAAGAATGGCTAGGCAGAGACAGACACGTACGGGAAGTGTGGAGGGGCAAACGAAGACTTGATGGCTCCAGCATAGATGGCCAAGATGGACACAATGACACAGGCCAGGAAAAGTGAGGCAAACTTGTTCACATAGCGTACGCCGATAAATACCACTAATACCATAAGGACCAAGAAAGCTGTGCCATAGACACGCATGTTATTTAGCATGGCTGCTGCTTCCTTGAGTGCGTCGTCACTGCGAAAGATGGCAGCCCGGGGAACAATATATACCTGTTAGGTTAAAAAAAGTACAAAATTAGGTTATTTCAAAAGAAGTAAAAAGGCTGTAGTTGTTTGCATGTACTTTTACAAAAGAAAACAAAGCTGAGACAGAAAATGACTAGAGAATTAGCCTAATTTCTAAAAGGATCTGAAATGCCTACAGAAACGGGATGTCATGGATTTTTTTTTTTTTTTTTTTTGGGTCTACATGCTGTTCTGAATAGCTACATTTCCTAATAGAAAGAAAGGGATAAACTAATAATTTTATTCATAAGGTTATATAAAATAAATACAATAATCATCTTTAACCCTGATTCTGCTGTCACTACTTTAAATAGTAAACAATATGTCTCAGTGAATAGAGAAATGAGAAGTATTTTATTTCACAGGGAAGAAGATATCAAAAAAGATAAATTTTATTTTACTTTTTCCCCATTGGCGCAAGTCTTGCCTCCAAGGCTTGACCCTCTTGGATGAGGTGGCAGAGTGGTGGCAATCAGGTAGAGAAGAAGGAATAGGCAAAGGAATTTAAACCTTTCCGCCTCATATTCACAGTAAGAGGCCAACTCAGGTTGGCAGTCAATCATCTGGTTTATTCCTACAGCTGACCTCTCAGAAGCTTTCATATCAAAGAATAAACCCAAATCAATATTTCTGCTACATTATACACCACAATGAAGTCATTACTTACCAGAAAGATTTCAATGGCACCAAGAATGTACATGGCTGCTGCAAATGTGGTACCAAGATAAAAACAGAGGCCAACAGCCCCACCAAATTCTGGGCCCAGTGCCCGGGAAATCATAAAGTATGAGCCCCCAGCTAAAAGACAAAATAGAAGGTGAACAGGAGAAATAAGTGTGTATTAGTAAGAGGAATGTGATCAAGTCATAAACAAGAATAAAAATATACAGGAAGGCTAAATGTTTCAGGCTTCTACAAACCCTGAATGTGATAAAAAGACGTGCTTGTGGGAAGCAAAAGATGAAAGGGTTATTGTGGGATATACTGCACATCTAATGTAATGAGCCATATGAAGCAATACAGTTTGCCAGCATTACTTAGAAATAAATTAGAGAATACTTACTACAATATGAGATAGCCCAGTAAAATATATTCTGGCCGGGTATGGAGGCTCACACCTCTAATCATAGCACTTTGGGAGGATGAAGCGAGAGGCCTGCTTGAGGCCAGGAGTTTGAGGCCAGACTGGGCATCATAGTGAGAGGTCATCTCTACAAAAAATTAACCAAACCAAAAAAAAAAAAAAGACCGGGCACAGTGGCTCACGCCTGTAATCCTAGCACTTTGGAGGCCAAGGCAGGCGGATCACCTGAGGTCAGAAGTTTGAGACCAGCCTAACCAACATGGAGGAAACCCTGTCTCTACTAAAAATACAAAATTAGCCAGGCGTTGTTGCAGGCTCCTGTAATTCCAGCTACTCGGGAGGCTGAGGCAGGAGAATTGCTTGAACCCAGGAGGTGGAGGTTGCAGTGAGCTGAGACTGTGCCACTGCACTCCAGCCTAAGCAACAAGAGTGAAACTCTGTCTCAAAAAAAAAAAAAAAAATAGCCAGGCATAGTGGTATACACCTTTAGTTCCAGCTACTTAGGAGGCTGAAATGGGAGGGTAGCTTAAGCCCAGGAACTGGAGGATGTGTGAGCTATGATTGTGTCACTGCACTCCAGCCTGGGTAACAGAGTGAGACTGTTTATAAATACACGCACACACACACACACACACTTTTCTAACTAATACAAGCTAAGAATATGACTGAAATTAACATATTCTAGTTTAAAAAACAGATTTTTTAAAAGGCATCTTAAAGTCAAGTAGTATTACGTCTGTGTCCTATAGACCACTACTCTGTTGTAGCACAGAACAAACTAAACAGTACTCTTTTCCTCAGAAGTTTGCACCTCTAGCTTTATAGCATAAACACAGAGTCAACACTGATAAATCCTGAAATACAACCTTGGCCTACTAACCTGGCACCACTCCATTAGTGGCAATGGCACTCATGGAGATAGCAGTCAACACAGTCTGTGGGGAAAGGGAAAGGAGAGCATTGTTACTGTGTAAACATGACATTTCTATACCACTTCTCCACTGGTGTTCCAAGAGCACTTGGCAAGCATTTAACTCCGTCTCCTTTTATGGACAGTCATGTCTAATGATATGGAAATAAGATGATATGGTTCAATTCACTGCACTAGTCATACCACTAATATCTGGAGGATTCTGCCAAAATGCTCCCACATCAGTAGGTCAGGTGCTATTAAGAACTGCTAATCCTGTCTGGCCAGTTGTGGTGCTTATGCCTGTAATCCCAGCACTTTGGGAGGCCCAGGCGGGTGGATCAC
Organism: Lagothrix lagotricha; assembly: GCA_963574225.1. Classification (NCBI taxonomy): domain Eukaryota; kingdom Metazoa; phylum Chordata; class Mammalia; order Primates; family Atelidae; genus Lagothrix; species Lagothrix lagotricha. The sequence goes on from CAUYNB010040922.1 coordinate 188,600, forward strand.
CTGAGGTCAGGAGTTTGATACCAGCCTGACCAACATGGAGAAACCCTGTCTCTACTAAAAAATACAAAACTAGCCAGGTGTGGTGGCGCATGCCTGTAATCCCAGCTACTCAGGTGGCTGAGGCAGGAGAATTGCTTGAACCCGGGAGGTGGAGGTTGCAGTGAGCTGAGATGGTGCCATTGCACTTCAGCCTGGGCAACAAGAGTGAAACTCTGTCTCAAAAAACAAAACAAAACAAAACAAAACAAATAAACAAAACAAACAAAAAAAACCTGCTAATCTCACTCTGGATTTCCTAGTCACAAGGAAATAGAGCATAGTATACTCAAAAGAACTACAGAAACAACTCAGAAAATAGGTTAGAACCTGACTAAAGACTAAATACAATACCAAGAACAATATTCAGTAAGGAAAGGAACCCCTAAAGGCTTCTGAGCACATAGGAACTGCATTTTAAAAACATTACCTGGTAAGCACAGTATAGAATGGACTGCAGACAGGAGTAGCCAGAGGCAGAGTGATTGGTTAGCAGGCTACCACAGTAGTTCAGTGAGAGGTAAAAACTACAGAGGTGGTAGTGTGAATAAAAACGGCTGAGTGTAAGGATTTCAGAGAGAGAATAGATGAGCTTTGGTAGATGATTAGATGTGAAAAGCAATTAAGAAGCCAAACACAGCCTTAAGGTTTTAACCCTGAGAAACTAAAAAAAAAAAGGTGGTACCGTGAGTTTTAAGTTACTAAACATATGAACTGTGCCTGCTTAACTTGTTTAGCTCATCAGCTGTATACTCATCAGTTGGGCATAATATAAAGGTAGGGTAAAACGGTCATAGTGATAACAGAGGATAGCAGAAACCTATAAAATTCATAGGTGTGGCTGGGATACATAAATAGGAGAAGTTTAAATTAAGGGAAAATACAAATGTTCTCAGTACACTAGAGAGAAGACCTGGAAAGAACATCTGAATTTTTAAGGAAGGGATAAGGGAAGACACTTCAAAACAAAATAAAAATAACAAATGTCCCTCACATCCCCAATAATCTGTCTTGTTTCTCAAATACATACTGGAGTAGTACCTCGCATTTTCTAACACATTTTCTGTCACAACTTTGGTGCTATCAAGCTCAAATGGTTCTGATTCTGAATTCTTCGAAGACGGGAACTTCATCTTCTATTTCCATTTGAAGTCTTGCTTTGTAATTTCTAGTATATCATGTAATAGACAGCAAGCAGTGACTAATAGGCACTAAATGACTGAAAATCCTTTAGATTTTAGTATCAGAATAATTTCTTCTGCTGAGATCATGAATCCTTCCCTAGTATTCTCTGTTTTATTTCCAAAGAGGTCGTGTGCATCTACTCTTGAGAACTTGCAACATTCAGGTGGTCTCCACGTGCCAGTGCAGTACTTACACAGCAGCAGCAGATAAGGACAATTGCAAAAGCCTGAAGAACTCCAGCTGTGCCCACCACCCATGTAAGGCGTAAAAAAAGGATCACTCCAAAAATATTTTGTAGACATGGGAGGTAGACACCCATGAAGGTACCCATTTGGGGGGTCTAGAAAGAAAGACATTGACAAAAAATTAAACAGTTATCCTAAAGAGAGGTTTTCAATCTTTTATACAATAACTTCTCCTTAATTACCATATTAGTCTCAAAGCAGAGATCGTAAGTTTAATCAATATCTTCAAAAGGGCACATATAAAATCTCCATCTTTCAAGTGTTTGTCACCATACTTTTATTATTCCTAAAGCTATACATTTTAACTTTGCAAGGTTTACCACAGGTTTTTATTACACACAGGCATTTGGCCACAAATAAACTTTTATGTGCACCCACAACAAGTTTAAATTTTGTTTTTCAAAGCTATTGGCTTTTTCATTTAAAAAGAATAAGGACTTGATGGAATTTCTTCAGAATTTGGCATAAATTCTTCACAGTAGTTGGTAAATAAAATAGATGGTAAAATGAAGGTCTGAGGGCCATTTTATCCCTTTTTCAAAGAGCTGAACAACCAGAATGGTAAACTGAATGTCTTATATTTTCATTTTGAGACAAACTAATGTTTGGTCTTTAAAAACCCGAACAACAATAACAACAACAACAAAAAACCCAACAACCTCACAACAGACAGACGGCATCAGCAGACGGGTATGGACAGAGTTCTCTCGAAAAGCGATTCCGTCTCCCTGAAGGCTCTTTTCCCACATAGCTCGCTCCCTCACAGCAGCTAGATCTCTCCTCAAATATCAGCTTGTCAGAAAGGCTTTCCTGTCCAACCTATCAAAGTAGCAACCCCCTCCACTCTGGCTCCCTTGCCAATTTCAGTCTCTTTGCTCTGTTTAAATTTCTGTTAAAGCATTTATCAACACTTAATATGTTATATATTTTGGCAGTTAAAACATTAAGGACTGTATCCCCACATTAGAATTTAGACTGCATCGTATGTTTTGTTTGGGCTATGACTGTGCTGCTCAGAACAGTTCCAGGCACCTATCAAGCATTTAATAAATAGCTACTGAACACAGAATGCTGCCTTACGTATTTCCTTGTTTCTTATATACAGGGCTGTTTTTACGTAGTCCTCGATATTCTGAGGCCTCACCTTGGTGGGCTTCTTCTTCCCTTCAGTGATGTTTTCTGCCTCTTCATGTTCCTTTGCTCCTTGAGTCAGATTAGTGTAATTGGCCATACGGTTGAGGAGAGAAGACACCTTCGGCCTGGTGTCCATTTCTTCCTATAAAGCCAGTGACATGGAAGAAATAAGTTACAAAGAACACTGAACATAACTGTCAAATCTTGCTACCAGAAAACTTCAAATAAAAAAATATTTCACAGGTAAACATTTTAAGAAAACTTATCAATGAGACTTTATTCTCCCTCTTCCCCACATTAGACAGTCACACTTAATCAGGGCAACATGAGTCTCTATAAAATTATTTGACAAAAAATGTATATATTTATGGTGTACAATGTGATGTTTCAATATCTGTATACACTGTGGAATGATTAAATCAACATATCCATCACCTCAAATTATCTTGTGCTGACACCATTTAAAATCTACTGTCTTCGCAATTTCAAATATACATTATTATTAGTTATAGTCACCAGCTATATAATAGATCTCAAAAATTTATTCCTCCTAACTGAAACTTTGTGCCCTATGACTCATATCCCCCATTCTCTCCCTCCCTCCTGGAAACTTCCATTCTGTGCTCTCTGCTTCTAAGAGTTTGAATTTTTAGATTCCACATGTAAGTGAGTTCACATGGTATTTGTCTCTCTGTGCTTGCCTTATTTCAATTAACAATGTCCTGCAGGTTCATCTATGCCGTCACAAATGATAGCATTCACTCTTTTTATGGCTGAATAAGATTCCATTGTCTCTATATATCACATCTTCTTTATTCATTAACTGATAGACACAGGTTGATTCCATATTTTGGTTTTAATCAATAATGCTGCCATAAACATAAGAGTGAAAATATCAATGACATTCTGATTTCATTTTATTTGGATATATGCCTAGTAGTGAAATTGCTGGATCATACAGTTAATTTTATTTTTAATTTTCTGAGGAACCTCCATGCTGTTTTCCACTCATAAAATTCTTACATACAAACTTTCATTATTGGCTGAGTGCGCTAGCTCATGCTTGTAATCCCAGCACTTTGGGAGGCTGAGGGGGAAGGACTACTTGAGGCCAGGAGTTCAAGACCTCAATCTCAACAAAAATTTTCTTAAAAAATTAGCCAGACATGGTAGCACATGCCTGTAATCCTAGCTACTAGGGCCTAGAAGTTAAGGTTACAGTGAGCTGTGATCATGCCATTGAACACTAGCCTGGGCAATAGAGTGAGCCCTGTCTCAAAAAACAAAACAAACAAAACCTTACATTCTTTCTAGTAGCTATGTAACTTTAGTAAAAACAAAATCACAGTAACCTAGTAAAGAACATCAATAATACGATCCTTAATTATAGTACCTCCCATTTTTTGGCTATTAACATTTATAGCTATTACTTACGGCAACAAGTATGGACAGGTTGAGGAAAAACTTTTGTGAATGAACTAATTATTGACTTCAGACCTCTGCTTGAAGGAAGATGAGAGAGAGTATTATTTAAAAAATAAGTGGCCAGGCGTGGTGGCTCATGTCTGTAACCCCAGCACTTTGGGAGGCTGAGGCGGGTGGCTCACCTGAGGTCAGGAGTTCGAGACCAGTCTGGCCAACATGGCAAAACCCCGTGTCTACTAAAAATACAAAAAATCAACCGGGTGTGGTGGCGCATGCCTGTAATCCCAGCTTCTCAGGAGGCTGAGGCAGGAGAGTTGGCTTAAACCTGGGAGGTGGAGGTTGCAGTGAGCCAAGACTGTGCCACTGCACTCCAGCCTGGGCGACAGAGTGAGACTCTGTCTCAAAAAAAAAAAAAAAGAAAGAAAAGGAACAATGAGTTGGGCATGGTGGTTCACACCTGCTATCCCAATGCTTTGGGAGGGCAAGACAGGAGGATCAGTTGAGCCCAGGCATTCAAGACCAGCCTGGGCAACATACTGAGACTCTATCTCTGTAAAAGATTTTAGGAATCAGCCAGGAGTGGCGACATATGCCTGTAGTCCCAGCTACTAGGGAGGCTGAGGTAGAAGGCTCCCTTGAACCCAGGAGGTCAATCTGTGATCTTGCCACTGCACTCCGGAGTGGGTGACAGAGCAAGACCCTGTCTCAGAAACAAACCAAAAAAAGGTACATAGAGAAGTGGCACTTATTGTCGAAAGCCAGACAAAGGTAGTGCTGAAATAAACCAAGCTCCTTTCAACAACCTGGCCACAGGTTGTGGAGTCTGGCCACAGAGTCCATGTTGTCTTACTCAGATAAGATATACAAGTCCTCTTCATTATGTAAAGTGAAATAAGCCAGGCACATAAAGATAACTATCACATGATCTCACTTTACATGTGGAATCCAAAAAGTAGAACTCGTAGTAAAGAGTACAATGGTGGTTATCAGATTCTTGGGATGTACGTAGGGGAATGGGGAGAGGTTAGTCACAGAGTCCAAAGTTTCAGTTAGGAGAAATGAGTTTTTGAGATCTATTGCACAGCATAGCAACTACAGTTAATAATAATATATCGTATATTTCAAAATTGCTAAGAAAGTCAAATCCAAGTATTTTCACCACAAAAATGGTAAGTATCCGAGGTGACAGATATGCTAATCAGCTTGATTTAATCATTCCATAATGTATACAAATATCAAGATATCACACTGTAATCCATAAAGATATAGTTATTATTTGACATAAAAAAAAGACAAGCAGGTCCTGCTAATTTGGCAGCATGCTTCCTACAGCGATTTTGTTTAGTTAGTTCTAAGGCAAATGATAGTCTTTCCAGACAAAGGGTGGAGAAATGCACTGATTTATACCCAGAAGAAAGATTATTCTAATAAAAACATTTAAATCACAGCTGAATTAGATCGCAAAGTTATCCATATGTCGAAGAAGTCAAACTCCTTTACTGCATAACAATTTGACATTTACTCACTATAATTAGATTACACAGACAAAATTAACAACAATAACAAGTTACAATAATTATATTTTAACATTAGCTACTAAATCATCCAGCTTGTACAATTTTAAAACCAAATGATGTAAAAAAATGGCTATCATGAGATCTCTGTTCCTAAAGTCTCAGTCCATAGTTTTCTCCCAAATATTACCTCAAAGAGTGCCAAATTTTTATCAAAATATTCATCTCCTTCTTCATAATTGGAATTATTCAGGTAAGCGTTTCGAGCTTTCTTATGTCCATCATCTGGGAAAAAAAAAAAGTACATCAAGTTAGCATCAGATAACTGTGTATTTCTTCCTTATTAATATAACCCATTTTCATATTCAAATTTAATCTTAGAGAGTAGAACTCAACAGCATTGTTTGGAGAATATGGCTCCCTCTCCAGCAGGAACAAAAATCTCTAAGAATGAAACATGAGGGGTAATTCCTTTCCTTAGGAATTATTCTTTTGGAATTCTTTGGAGACACTATTCTTTTGGAATTCCAGCCCAGCCCACTGAGACTCTACTCTTTTTTTTTTTTTTTTTTTTTTTTTGAGACAGCGTGTTGCTCTGTTGCCCAGGCTGGACTGCAGTGGTGCAATCTCAGCTCACTGCAACCTCCACCTCCCGGGTTCAAGAGATTCTCCTGCCTCAGCCTCTGAGTAGCTGGGATTACAGGCGTGCACCACAATGCCCAGATAACTTTTTGTATTTTTAGTAGACATCGGGTTTCACCATGTTGGCCAGGCTAGTCTCAAACTCCCAGACTCGAGTGATCCACCCACCTCCGCCTTCCAAAGTGCTGAGATTACAGACTCGAGCCACCGTACCTGGCTGAGACTACTCTTAAAGTCACCTACTCTTAGGAGAAAAAAAATATTGAGTATCTACTCAGTGTATAATACTGTGCTAGATGTGGTCTCCTTTACACACTATTGCTGCTGATAATGACAGTAAAAGCTCTCTGCCTTCATAGCTATCTAACCTTTTATAAATTATATGAAGTTTTGATTTGCATTTCTCTGATTTCACTGACGAACATTTCACACCAGTCATAATGGCAATTATTAAAAAGTCAAAAATAACAGATGTTAGCGAGGCTGCATATAAAAACAAAGGCTTATACACTGTTGGTGGTAATGTAAATTAGTTCAGCCACTGTGGAAAGCAATTTGAAGATTTTTGAAAGAACTCAGAACTACCATTCCACCCAGCAATCCCATTACTGGGTATATACCCAAAGGAAAATAAATCATTCCACCAGAAAGACACATGCACTTGTAGTTCATTACAGCACTACTCACAATAACAAAGACAAGGTTCAAACCAGGTGCCCATCAGTGGTAAATTGGATAAATAAAATGTACACGATGGAATATGATGAAGCCATAAAAAAAGAACAAAATCATATCCTCTGCAGTAACATGGGTGCAGCTGGGGGCCATTATCCTAAGCAAATTAATGTGGAACAGAAAACCACATATTTCATGTTCTCACTTCTAAGTGGGAGCTAAACATTGAGTACACATGGACATAAAGACGGGAAAAACAGACACTGGGAATTACAGAGGGGGCAGGGAAGACGGGAGAAAAGGTCTGAAAAACTACCTATCAGGTATTGTTGATAGCATCAAAAGGCAGTCAAATGCCTAGGCAGATGGGGTGGATCCCCAGGGAAAACCCAACCTTCAAGCCAAAGACAATTTAAAGCCTAGCTACAAGTCCAGGATAAATCCACGGACTGGATTGAGAACCTCTCTTCCTGTTTGTCACACTTTCCTCTGATTCCCCACCCTTCATCTATTTTACTTGTATCTACCTTTCCCTAAAGGGTTTTTTACACTGTCATGCCCCTTAGAGTGGCACCTTTCTTTTAGCCTTTTTTGCATACTCACAAACCAATCAGCATGCACTCTCCCATTCTCAGCCCATAAACTCCCGGACCCAGCCCCAGTGAGACAGAGAGAGAGAGACCACCCTTGCATGCCCTCTCCGTTAAGAACAGTTTCTTGTCATTCAACAAAATTCTTCTGATCATCAGCACAACCTCATTCTTCTTGGATGGGAGACGAACTCAGGACCCACCCAACACAGGTACAAAGGCTGTAATACTGTGGCCCTCCACGCTCTGCCAGTGGAGGGCAGCTACCCCACGCAACGGAAAGGAACAGCAGGCTGGAGCTGGGGCAACAGGACTGAAAGAACTAACATGCCGCTGTCTATCTGGCTGCAGATGGTGGGACTAAAAGCACAATTAACACACTGTAACACCCCCTCTGAGGTTCAGGGTTGTGGGCACCCCTATTTGGGCGCCATTGTGTTCCTGTCAGTGTGACACGCCTAGTCCAGCAACAAGCCCCACATAGAGCCTGCTCCTGTCTCAGTGCTTGGAACAGCCGGCTAGACACTGCGCGCGCTTGCTCACCGCCCCCCTCCCACCAGAGTCTGAGTGTGCAGCTGAAACGGCTGCAGGATCTGCACTGGAGCGTCAGCCAGCACAGCCCAGCCCAGTAGGCTGAACAGATGTGGCATTTCTTCTGGTGAGCTTGGGCCTGAGCAAGGCCTGGGCATGAATGTTGCTGGCCAGAGGTCTCTGGCTGGCAAAGTGGCCAAAAAAACTCCTGTGTTGGCTGGGCGCAGTGGCTCACGCCTGTAATCCCAGCACTCTGGGAGGCCAAAGTGGGTGGATCACTTGAGGTGAAGAGTTCGAGACCAGCCTGGCCAACATGGTGAAACCCCCTCTCTGCTGAAAATACAAAAATTAGCCAGGTATGGTGGTAGATGCCTGTAGTCCCAGCTACTTGGGAGACTGAGGCAGGAGAATTGCTTGTACCTGGGAACTGGAGGTTGCAGTGAGCCGAGATCCAGCCACTGCACTCCAGCCTGGGCGACAGAGTGAGAGTTTGTCTTAAAAAGAAGAAGAAAAATCCTGTGTCACTATGCTTACCTCATGGGTGAAAGGACTGCACATACCGCATTCCTCAGCATCATGCAATATATACATGTAACAAACCTGTACATGTACCCTCGAAATCCAAAATAAAAGTTGAAAAAAATAGGGCAGGCATGGTGGCTCATGCCTGTGATCCTAGAATTTTGGGAGGCCCAGGTGGGAGGATTCTAGTGTCCAAGGGTTCTGGATCAGCCTGGGCAACATTGAGACCCTACCTCTCCAAAAAAAATTTAAAAACTAGCAGGTCATGGTGGTGTGTGCTTGTAGTTCTAGCTACTCAGGAGGCTGAGGCAGGAGGATCCCTTGATCCCAGGAGTACAAGGTTGCAAGTGAGCTGTGACTGATCCACTGCACTCCAGCCTGGGCAACAGGGTGAGACCCTGTCTCAGGGGGGAAAAAAGTTGAAAAAAGAAAAAAATTATGTCATTTAACTCTTATTTTTGTACAAACCCTTCCACATTTTTTTTTAATGTTAAAAGAGGCATCTGACAGAAATTCAGTGAAAGAGCTATGAGGAAAAAAAAGGTACCAGGTCCGTAAGACAGCAGAGTTTGTGTTATCTCAGTACTTCCTTAACTTTGGTTCATTATTATGCAAAAGTTATATAATCACAGAGTCTGGCAGGAGAGAAGAGAAAAATACATAACATAAATACTATTAAAAACTTACTAAGATTTTCAATACTGGGAAATAAATATCAATATAAAAATTAAAAAATTAAAAACCCTATGACCTTAAATGTATAAGGATGGGCTTGAGAAACAGTCAATAAACTATCAAAATTACTGGGTCACATCAAAGTGCACAGAGCCAAACTGAAGGGGTTCCCAATGCCCAAAAATGGAAATATAAACACTAAAAATAAATAATGTGGACTGAAATGCAAATTTATGAAACACCCAAAATGATATTTTGAAAAATTAGTCACCTTTGCGAGGTTGTTAAGGAAACAACACATGCCTCTGAAAAATAATATTAATAAATAGAAAAAAATAAATGGAAAGCAATTATCTTGCCTTTCTTGTGCCAACTGCATTTCAGCGTAACCAATAATTAAAAGAAAATTTTATCCTTCCATAGATGGAATGACAGAATTAGAAAAAAAAAAGTCACTAATGAAATAATGAATTTAGGCAATGATCATCAATGGTTGTTAAAACCATTAGGTGAAAGGCTGAGGCAGAACTTTACAATGGATGAATCAGGGTGATCCGGAGCCTGCTAATCAGCCTTAATATCTCTGAAGGTAGGACAACACAATCTCCTGTAATACAATGAAAAATACACTATACAAGCTATGATATATTCTTGCCAAAAGAAGGGAAATCGAATCTAATCAAGCCTCAAAATCTATCACTTTAAAGAAAACACAAAGGGGGAACATGTTTAAACATCACAAGGATCTAATAACCAAATTCAGAATGTGAGAAATTTTACAAGATGATCTGACTTTTTCTAGCAAATAAATGGCAAAAACTTAAAAGGTGAACTTTTATACATAAAAGAGACTTAAAAGACATATCAACTAATTGCAAAGTGTGAACACTATTAGGGTCCTAACTCAACAAATCAAACGTAAAAAGGTATTTTTAAAACAATAAAAAATAAGCGAAAATTATCGCTTATTTTTTTAAAAGGGCAAGTAAAATCATACCATGCCTGGAATTTTCTTTAAAACAGTCTGGGGAAAAATTAGGTAGGGTCTTGAAAACAGATTTGTAACATTGTTGAAGCTGGATGACGCATTCATAGCAGTTCATTATGCTATCCTACTTTTCTGTACCTTTGATATTTTCAGTAATAAAAAGTTATAAAAAGAAAGAAAAATGTAATTCTTTTCCTCTTTCCAATGGCTCCAGAAAATTCTAAAGAGCATAGCTTAAAATGATCACTTCTGAGTACTTCATTTATTCAATTTATTCGACTAGTATTTATTAAATTCCTAGGATGTACTGGGTACTGTTCTAGGTCCCAAGGGTATAGCAGTAGACATAGCAGTTAAAGACACTGCTTTCATTGTGCATATACTGAAGTTACAGAAGACAGAAAATAAGTAAAAACAACAATAGCAGCAACAAAAAACAGGACAAAATAAAAACAAACAAACCCAAAAAGAATTTCAGTAAGCGCCGGGCATGGTGGCTCATGCCTGTAATCCCAGCACTTTGGGAGGCTAAGTCGGGCGGATCACCTAAGGTCAGAGTTCGAGACCAGCCTGATCTACATGGAGAAACCCCAACTCTATTAAAAATACAGAATGAGCTGGACATGGTGGCCCATGCCTGTAATCCCAGCTACTCGGGAGGCTGAGGCGGGAGAATTGCTTGAACCTGGGAGGCAGAGTTTGCGGTAAGCCAAGATCACACCATTGCATTCCAGCCTGGGCAACAAGAGTGGAACTCCACCTCAAAAATAAAATAAATTAAAAACAGAATTTCAAGAAGCGTAAGTTCAAGGAAGAAAATGAAATAGGTATTAGGAGAGACTGTGACTAGGGAAGGGAATGACAACTTCATATAAGGCCATTGGTGTGTTGATAAGCAACCTCTAAAGAATTAAACCCCTGACTTGGAGTACTTGACAATTTCTGTGGTATAAATATTCACGCATGGCCAATTTCAGACTACTAATGTGAAGACAATGAACATGGTTTTGGGAAGAGATTTGCATAACTGGCTCTTGTGAGCTGGTATGAGCTGGCTGCAACACATTTCTGGCATAGGATAATAAGAAAAAGTCTACATTTCAGGCAGAGGGAATATAGCAATTTTAAAAGTCTTAAAGCAGAAAAAATTTTAGTGGATTCATAAAGCAGAAAGCACAACACAGCTAAAGGAGAGTGACGAAAGGAGAGCATATTTAGAAAGACAGAAAAGAGCCAGACCATTTAGGTTAGTTAATGGATAGTTCTTCCAAATCCATTTATTGAATAGATGAATAGACCCTCCTTTTCTGATTGAAACAACATGATGTGGTTGGAGCAAAGGAGAAAGTAATGTGAGAGTGTGCTAACGTTCATTTGGGAGGCAGGGTTAATATAGATAGCTTTTTTTTTTTTTTAAGAAGAGATTATAAACAAGCAGAAAAAGTGGGACAAATAATTTAGGATGGCAGAATGGTCCAAGTATATCAATAATACCTGTAATGTATGTATATAGACTGAATTTAAAACATAAAGATCGACAAGACTGGATTAAACAACAAAATCAAGACATATATTATTTATAAAAAACATAAGCACATACAAAAGCTGAACATTAGGAAAATATTAAGGAAAGAGCTATCAGGGAAACACTAACCAAACGAAAGCTAATATAATTTTATTAACATCAGATAAATCTGTTTGTAAGAGAAAAATTTTATTAGGGATTAGATGGTAACCACATAATAAAAAAAGGTTTAATTCACCAAGGAGGCATCACAATTTTATTTATCATTATTATTATTATTATTGAGACAGGGTCTCACTCTTTCGCCCAGGCTGGAGTGCAGAGGTGTGATCACGGCTCACTGTAGCCTCAGCCTCCTAGGCCCAAGAGCTTCTCCCACCTCAGCCTCCCAAGTAGTTAAGATTACAGGCTCATGCCACCATGAACAGCTAATTTTTGGATTCTTTTGTAGAAATGAGGTTTGCCATGTTGCCCAGCCTGCTCTCGCATTCCTGGGCTCAAGCCATTGGCCTGCCTCAGCCTCCCAAAGTGCTGAGATTACAGACTTGAGCTACCAGGCCTGGCTGGCACAACAATTTTAAACATACATCTGTTGTTTAGTAATTATTTTTTTGCTTAACAAATTATCTCCAAATTTATTGGCATTTTAAGCAACACAAGTTTATCATCTACTTGTTTGGGTTGGATTTTTAAAAGTCTGGGAATCTCTTTTGAACTACCAAGTTTACTCAATCAACCTTAGTGATTACTATATTTAGACAGGGTTCTACCATCTTTTTATTTGTTCTTTCTCTACGATTCATTCTCATCCTCTGTCTCTCTCTCTCTCACTCTTTGGGTTTTTTGGTTTGTTTTTCCCTAATACCATTTGCCCCTCTAGTTTCCATCCTCTATTCCTGTTCTTTTAGCGATGACCCTTGACATTTTACTATATATTTTACTTAAATTGTTAAATAAGTTTAAACAATTACTTGACATCCTACTGAACACAAAGACTTTCTAATACTTCAATTCCAGCTTTATCTTCCTGACTTACCTAATATTGGTGTCCAATGTTTCCAGTAGTCTCTTTTTTTAAAAAAAAACCCATAAATATTAGAGTTGTCTTATAGAGACAACACTGATTTGGGTCAAGGTCCAAGTTTACTAGTTCATTTATTCACGACCCTTTGTTACGTTTCAGACTACTAGTCTTCTAGGATCATTTCATTTTTTCTTGAGGTATCTTCCTTAGAACTCCTTTCTGTTTCTCAAACTAAGAACTATGGAATTTTAGAGCAAATAATTACTTGTTGTGGGGAACTGTCCTGTGCACTGTAGAATATGTGGAATATTTAAGAGCATCCCTGGCCTCATTAGATGCCAGTAGCACCTCCAGTCGTGACTGTCAGAAATGTCTCCAGGCTGGACACAGTGGCTCTCTCCTACAATCCTGGCACTTGGGAGGCCACGGCAGGATGACTGCTTGAGGCCAGAAGCTTAAGACCTGCATGACCAACACTGTGAAACCTTGTCTCTACAAAATTTTTGTGTACATTTATTTGTGTTTTCTGGTTTGTGTCTGTGGCTTTATATTTTGCTATTGAGAATTTTTCTGTCATTCAGTTGTTCCTTTGATGAACTGTCTTTTCTCTATGGCTGCTTTCAAGATCTTTTCTTAGATATTCTGCAGTTTCATTAAGACGCAGTTCTTTTTGTTTACATTATTTACCTACTACTAAGCTACTGTTTAACTTTTTATATCAATATATATTTTTTCTTTTCTGGAAGTTCCATTTATTTTCCTTCTCTTTAAACAGGCTTTCATTCTTGAGGAGTTTACTCATCTTCATAACTGCATCACTTACTGACTTAAACATTTAATAGAATTTTGTATCCCAGACTCAGGACCATGTCATTTATCTTGAGGGTTGTCAACATACTACCTCTCTACTATTCAATAACTTTACAATGATGCTGTTATGAAAATCTGCATGAGGACAATCCTGTCCCATTCTGCTACCTGCTGTCCAAGCCACCTCCTAGCAGCTGTGGCTCCCCTTGCTGCATCCCTGGCACCTCTGTGTTTGAACTTCTCTAGTCTCAAGTTTCAGGTGAAATCAACATAACTTTTATGACAATTTTATTCATTATAATCATCAGACAGTCCAGATCCTGGCTGTTTCTGGCCCACCTTCCTTTGCTTGCTTACTTTTTTTTTGAAGGTAGAAGAACATCCCTGGAGATTTTTGCCTACATTTTAGGAGACCAATGATGCCTCCAATATGCCTTCTACTCATGGTCTACTTGCGGTAGTGTTGTGTAATGGGAGGCTCCCATAGAGTTCCTAGTCAATCACGGGTTGTGTGGACAGTCATGAAAGGTCAAGGGTTTCCAAGGCAAGAAATAAAGCTTTCATCAAGTGGGTTATCCCAAAAGGCATGAAATTAAAAGTGGTTATATAGAAAGGGATGGATTACTTCTTGGCTTGAATATCTTGGTGGGAAACCATAGAGCTTTAGAGTTCAGCCTTCAAAAGTTTGGGTCGCTATGGTGTACCCAGGAGATACCAGATGGAAAGGAACTTCTAGTTTCTGAATAGCAAATAATCTTTACTCTGCAGGAACTAAGAACCAAATCCATATTCCAGGGCTCTTTTATGATTATCCAGAATCCTAAAATGAGTCCTTTGAAGGATCCCTACTGAGACTGGCCTCAGTAACGCTTTGCATTACATCATCTATCAGATTTCTATTATGGTTTCTTTCTTTTTTATTTTTTTGAGACGGAGTCTCATTCTGTTGCCCAGGCTGGAGTGCAAAGTGGTGCAATCTCAGCACACTGCAACCTCTGCCTCTTGGGTTCAAGTGATTCTCTTGCCTCAGCCTCCCAAGTAGCTGGGATTCCAGGCGCCCGGAACCATTCTGGGCTAATTTTTTGTATTTTTAGTAGAGATGGGGTTTCGCCATGTTGGCCAGGCTGGTCTGGAACTCCTGACCTCAGGTGATCCACCTGCCTCAGCCTCCCAAAGTGCTGGGATAACAGGTGCGAGCCACTGGTGCCCAGACACTATTATGTTTCTTTTTCTCATTTTACTATCTAAATAATGCTGATATTTTTGGGAAACTTACTGGTGTTCCAATGCATAATTCAAATGAAAACTGGTAAGATAAATCTACTCAAGATTTCAGATTTCTGTTTTGTATGGCATACTTTTTTATAAACACAAAAAGGTCTTACTCTTTATAAACACCTTATTGTTGTAATGTTATTACTTCTATAATGTTGCTTTTGTCAATTACCACTTATACTATAATTTGGGCCCCAGATAAATCTCAATTACTCCTTTAGCTTCCTAATCTTGTCAAATGGCCTTTGCTTGTCTGAGCTAGGCAGGAGGGCAGTACAATTTCCCTTGGCACAGGTTTGGGTTTGGACTATGTGAATCTGAAAGCTTGTCTCAAATGCTATAAATTACATTTCTGATTTTATACTTTGTTTTGCCATTTATTTGTTAAGGAAACCATGCCATTTGTCCTAGAGAGTTTCTGATGGTCTGGGTTTTGATGATGGCATTCACATAATGCTGTTTAACCTGTTCTGTTTTTTGTAATTCCTATAAATTGGTAGCTGGATCTAAAAGCTTAATCACATTCAGTACTTTAGGAGGGTAGGGAGGAAAACTAATTCACAGTGGTATTATGATTTGCCAGGAGGTACATGTCGTTGTTATCTGGTTGTCTTTCCTTTTGAGATATTAGCAATTGTTGATGAGTAATGCCTAGCTCCATTAATTTATGAGAGGTTACCAAAAGGTAATATTCTCATTCTATTAAGGTTCCTTCATTTACTAGCTGGATTACCTCTATACAGAGACATTTCCTTTAATCTACTATTTGGTTACCAAGTGGTTCAGTTAAAAACAGGAAAAATACTAAGTTCTTTCCCTTTACTGATCAGTTCTCAGAATAATTGGTTCACTAAATACTTCAATGGTAACCAATTAGTTGTGGTTTTTTTTTTTTTTTTTTTTGAGACTAGGGTATCACTCTGTTGCCCAGGCTGGAGGAGTGCAGTGGCACCATCACAACTTAATGCAGCCTCCAGAGTAGCTAGGACTACAGGTGTGTGCCAACGTGCGTAGCTAATTATTTTTTGCTTTTTTGTAGAGATGGGTTCTTGCAATGTTGCCAAGTCTGATCTTGAACCCCTGGCTTCAAGCAATCCTCCTACCTCCCTCCTCAGCCTCCTAAAGTGTGGGGACTACAGGCGTGAGCCACTGTGTCTGGCTAGTTTTTAAAATTATCATCATGAAATCGTGAACTTAAATATTGGGTTTTTTGTGTATTAATCCTTTCTCATGCTGCTATGAAGAAATACTTGAGACCAGGTAATTTACAAAGAAAAGAGGTTTGGCTGAGTACAGTGGCTCACACCTCTAATCCTAGCACTTTGGGAGGACGAGGCAGGCAGACAACTTGAGGCCCAGAGTTTGAGACTAGACTGGCCAACATGGTGAAACCCCATCTCCATTGAACACACAAAAATTAGCTGAGTGTGCAGCTACTTGGGAGACTGAGGAAGGAGAATCACTTGAACTTGGGAGGCAGAGGTGGCAGTAAGCTGAGATCATGCCACTGCACTCCATCCTGGGTGACAGAGTAAGACTCTGTCCCACCCCGCTACCCCCCACAAAAAAAAAGAAAGAAAAAAAAGAAAAGAGGTTTATGACTTGAAGTTCATCATGGCTTGGAGAAGCCTCAGAAGACTTATAATCATAGTGGAAGGCACCACACCACTTCATAGGGCAGCGGGAAAGAGAATGAGTGCGAGCAGGGGAAATGCCTGACACTTACAAAATGATCAGATCTCGTGAGACTCACTCACAATCTTAAGAACAGCATAGAGGAAACTGCCTCCATGATTCAGTTACCTCCCACAAAAAGCGGAGATTATGGGAATTACAAGTCAAGATGAGATCTGGGTGGGGACACAGCCAAACCATATCAGGCATGTTTCAAATCAAATGCTTTTTAACATCTATTAAGATGATTATACAATATTTTTCTTTTAATTTGTAAATTTAGTGTATTATATAAATTGATTTTCAATATTAAACCAACCATGTATTTCTAGCAGACACCAAACTTGACGATGGGGGTAATTAAAAAAATATATGTTGCTTGATTCAGATTGCAAATATTTTGTTCAGGATTGTAGATATGATCCTAAGTAAGGTTGGCCTATATTATTATTATTTTTAATCTCATATTGCCATTCTTAAGCTTTGTTATCAAGATTGCAAAAGTCTCAAAACTGAGGTAGTGGTTATTTGGTTTTCTATTCGATGAGAGACTGACTGCAGAAGACTAGAATTATTTTTCCTAGGCTGTCTGATAAAACTTCTAACAACGCCTGGACCCAAGGCTCGTTTGCTTGCTAGCCTTCTAAAAATTGTTAAGTAGAAAGCTACACACACACACACACACACACACACACACACACACGTTCATAAATCACAGGTGTACGGCTTGATTCATTATTACAATAGCAGTTTTATTCTCCTATATCTCTCCTCAGCCTGACCCTAAGTTTTGCAAGAGACCCGATGAGCCAGTGGAAACATTAAAATAACAGTGCCCTGTTGACAGTAAAAACACTTAGAAGGCCTGGAAAGTCCTATTATATATCCAATTCAGTAGGAAAGGTCTGAAAGATGTTATTACAAATACAATTAAGCAGTCAAGGCAACTGGACCAGTTTTTCACCAACCAGGCCAAATTACTCCAGACAAGGTTTTTAGGGAGAGCTGGACGTTATTTTCTAACCATCTGATAAGTTACTCAGAAAAGGCATTATAAGCCTGAACATTCAAGCATAAGCATAAGCTTGAATGTTCAGGCTTATAATGCCTTTTCTGAGTAACTTATCAGATGGTTAGAAAATTCAACAAAAAACATCTTTCACTCTTCTGCAAACTCATAAGTTTCTTTTAATAAACCAGCCTTTTAAAGATTTTGAGGCTATAGCTAAGACAAAGATACTTAAGACAGAAGACAGAAGATGATCGTTCTTCAGAGCATGGAAAAAAAAAAAAGGAAAATATGATCTGACTCCATGAACCCAGGAGAGAGAACTCAGGGTGGCAGTATGGACTAACCTGAGAATCTGGCCAAAAGACTGGATAAATCCCCAAGTTGGCTAAAAACTGAATGCAACTGTAGGCTGCCAAATAAGATTAATGTTGAAAGTAGTCTATTTGCAAATACTATTAGAATTTTTTGGCTAAAAATGACTAAGGTAACTCTTCATTCACAATCAAAGCTATTTCTTTTTGCCTACAATTCCCCATGTATCCTTTATTGCAGGTGGTTAGTTGGGATCAAAATCCAGCTTGGTAATACTGGAACTGTATTAACTTTTGACTGCCCATTTCATCAGCTAAGCTGCCTCCATTGTACATGTGTTCTTGATGATAATGAACTATTTTCAAGCATCTCTGCTGTCATGTACATATCAGGCATAGAAGCACTTTCATAGTTTAGAGGAAACATGTTCTTTCCATGGTCTGGCAAAATTTTTCAATAAAAGTTTAATCATCCCTGATCCAAATATAAAATTTTTATATACAGAAGACTATTTTTGAGCAAGGTAAAGAAACTATCCAATATAAAAGTATAAAAAGTGGCCGGGCATGGTGGCTCACGCCTGTAATCCCAGCACTTTGGGAGGCTGAGGTGGGTGGATCACATGAGGTCAGGAGTTTGAGACCAGACTGACCAATATGGTAAAACCCTGTCTCTACTAAAAATACAAAAATTAGCTGGGTGTGGTGGCAGGTACCTGTAGTCCCAACTACTTGGAAGGCTGAGACAGGAGAATTGCTTGTACCTGAGAGGCAGTGGTTGCAGTGAGCTGAGATCATGCCACTGCACTCCAGCCTGGGTGACACAGCAAGAATCTGTCTCAAAAAAAAAAAGGCTCTAACATCACTCGGCCAGGACCTTTGTGATTAGATTTCTATATTTATGTCAAACCATTTACTTAACAAATTATTTATTGAGTGCTTAGGATTCAGGTACTGTTCTAGCACATAAACTCACTAAAGGAATGAGGGCTATGGTCTCATTAACTCAAGAACTATTCTAAGTCTTTAACACAGAAAGAGCAAAAAACGAGTATCCCAGCTTATTCAACAAATCCTCTACTTTCCCTACTTTGGAGTTTTTGATAGCTTATTTTTCCATAGCTGCTTTACATATATTTAAACAGCTAAAAGCTCAGCAGTCATCAAAATAAGCTTCAAATCTAAGCATACACATACACACGAGTGTTACTATACTAAATAATATACTAAAAATTAATGAACCCCACATATACTGAAGGAAGTATAAATAAAAAACTAGAGATCCCATTTTTACCTTTTAGGTAAAGAAACTATTTTAGATTAATAATATCTATTTTTTTCTAATTATAGGGAGTTAAGTGTACACTGGTGAGAGTTTAAGCTGACACAACTTTTAAAAAATGTATGTATCTTTTGAGTAAGGAATTCCACTGTTAGGAATTTATCCCACATATATACTGGCATTAAGATTGCAGGAATGTAAGTACAAGACATTCATTGCAACATAACTTATAACAGTAACACACTTGGAAATAAATGCTCAGGAGTAGGAAACTGGCTGAATAAAATTATAGTGTAGGAGCACCATAAAACACTCTTCCACCACAAACGAATGAAGCAGATCTTTTTTTTTTTTTTTTTTTTTTTTGAGATAGGAGTTTTGCTCTTATTGCCCAGGCTGGAGTGAAATGGCGCAATCTTGGCTCACTAAAACCTCTGCCTCCTGGGTTCAAGTGATTCTCCTGTCTCAGCCTCCCAAGTAGCTGGGATTACAGGCATGTGCTACCACGCTCAGCAAATTTTTGTATCTTTAGTACAGACGGATTTTCCTCCATGTTGGTCAGGCTGGTCTCGAACTCCCAACCTCAGGTGATCTGCCCGCCTTGGCCTCCCAAAGTGCTAGGATTACAGGCATGAGCCACCGTGCCTGGCCCTTGAAGCAGATCTTTTTCAGTGGATTTAACCTGAAGGGTGTTTCTGGGTTTGCAATCCAAACTGTGTAGTCATCATGTTAACACTGCTCTGAGATATGTCTGAGATCTTTACATACTGATATAAGATGTCCACGGTAAAATGTTAAGTAAAAAGAAGCAGTCTGTGTAACAGAACAGTCTATTTACTGTAACACCATTGACATACAAAGGAAAAAAGATAATGATATATAATATAAAACTTTATAATTAAAAACTTATAGAAGAATTCCCAAGAAACTGTCAACAGCAAGTACTTATAAGAGGTGGAAGTGAGGTGGTAAGAAGAAGAGATATTCAAAGGACTTTTACTTTGTTTATATATACCTTTTATATGGGATGAATGCCTCATCAGAGTACGTTTCTTTTTATATTTTGAGAATTTATCAATCCTGAGGTCTTGTGAAATTCTTGTCAAGGCTGGGCACAGTGGCTCACGCCTGTAATCCCAGCACTTTGGGAGGCCAAGGTGGGCGGATTACAAGGTCAGAAGATCGAGACCATCCTGGCCCACATTGTGAAACCCCGTATCTACTAAAAATACAAAGATTAGCTGGGCACGGTGGTCCACACTTGTAATCCCAGCTACTTGGGAGGTTGAGGCAGGAGAATCGTTTGGACCCAGGAGGCAGAGGTTGCAGTGAGCCAAGATCGTGCCACTGCACTCCAGCCTGGCAACAGAGCGAGACACTGTCTCAAAAAAAAAAAAAAAAAATTCTTGTCAAATTACACATTTACTGAAGGTTAAAGAAGTGATAACCAGAGGAAGTAAATTCATTTCCATAACTTGTTTCATAGATAAGGAACTGGAACACCAAATTCTAAGGACTGCTTAAGGCCATGCTGTTTATGAAGTACTTTTTAATAATCAAAATGGTGATCAAGAGGCCAAGAAAAGTAACAGAAAGGGAAAATTAGCTGCAAAGTCGGAGATATTATAAGGTATTATATCTTCTTCGCTAAATTATCTTGAATAAAAAAAGTTCTAGTTCTTAGATTTTTTTAACCACAGACCATGCAAAATTACTTTTTAATTTAACTGAGTCTTAGTAATCAGTTATAGAAGTAGTTTCCTAAAACTTACCAAGCTGGGAATAGAAACAGCAGGAAAAAAGTTGTGGAGTGGAAAATAGGAAAGGAAGGAATAGAAAACAGAATCAGAGAAGGGAATAATGTTTGTTAGAATAAATGAGTTAAGGGTGACTTTGGAGAGAGTCAATCCCCACAGTAATACTATACCTAACAGCTGGCTGTGTTCCCCTGTGATGGAGTTCTGACTCGGGTCTGAAAAACAAACAATTGAAAAGAAAAGAAAAAAATGAATGATCAAAACAAATAATTTATTTAAAATCAGCAACAAAAGTCAACCAAGGAAATAAGCAAAAAATTAAAAAAACTTATGAAATATTGATGTGAAGATAGAAAACAGAATGAACTAGTGTAAAGAATGATCACATTCCTCAAAAAGTTAAACATAATCACCATCAGCAATTGCACTCCTAATTATACTTCTAAAATAATTGAAAACAGGGACTCAAACAGATACTTTACCACAAAGTTTATGGTGAAATTATCCACAATAGCCAAAAGGTTACCAAGCATACTCCCACAGATGAATGAATCAACAAAATGTAATATGTACCAACAATGGAAAATTATTCAGCTATAAAAAGGAATGAAATTCCGATACATGTGATGACATAGATAAACTCTGAAAACATTATGCTAAGGAAAACAAATCAGACATAAAAAAAATAAATATATGATTCAATTTATATAAAATGTTGAGAAAGGGCAAATTTATGAAGATGGAAAGTAGATTAGAGGTTACCAGGGGATAGGTGAAAGAGGGTAAGGAATGTTATTGCTTAAAGAGTACAGAGTTTCTGTTTGAGGTGATGAGAAATTTTGGAAATAGATAGTGGTAATGGGTGTACACCACTGTGAATGTAATTAATGCCACTGAATTGTACACTTAAACATGATTAAAATGGTAACTTATATACTGTATATATTTTGCCACAATAAAAAGTAAATTAAAAAAATAATAAACACACAAATCTGACCAAGCAATAGTTTCATAAACTAGAAGGATGATTCAGGGCTGTGACAAGAGTTACATTTTTAATGACAAAGGAACATTTTAATGACACAAAAAAACTTATGGTTACAGCAGCCCAAAGTCAAGACATAAATGAAACACTTACTGCTATTAGCAGATATGTTCTAGTTTGGCTTTAAGATACACTGACTAAATTGGCTTTCATAAATATCAATTTCTTTAGTAATCTGAAATAAAATTAGTGGCAATAAGCCAAGTTCCTAATGCAAGAGACATTGACAATCACCATTTAACAGTCAACCACTCGCTTATTTTAAAGGTTTGAAAAGCACTAAGAGCTAAAAACAGAAGAGTAAGCTCCACTTTCCTCAAAGACTAAATCTCTTGAGATGCTGAGGATTCTGGCTTCCTTGAATGTGCCTGGGGTAATAAAAATAATTTTAGACCAATGGTATGTGAACAATGGGAAAAAGTTAACCCTTTATTTTCACTAACCTCTAACTGAACTTTAGTATTTTCTAGTTATGACATATGCAACAGATTACATAAAAGTACCTGTGATTTTGTCTAACAATAAATCTCAGATATTTTTATATCATATTATTGCTGTTTTAGACAAAATTCAAATATCTTCCATAATCCACATATATGTTTTATATATCACTTAATTAAATCTAACACTTCAAGCATTCCAGACAGAAAGAAAAAATCAGAATACTTAACAAATTTCAGCTTCTGATGTATACTGGAGTATACGCTACATACTTACTTTAATTAAGGAAGTAAGGTAGAAACCTGATTTCTGCCACAAAAGTTTTAAATGCTATTTGAACATTTAGAATTTTATTTTCAGGAGATTTTTTTCCTTAATTTGGTTTGAAAAAGAAAAATCTGAAATGCTCCTATTCTAGAATATTTTCCCCAAACATACCAGCAAGTGAATTCCCAGTTTTTACTTTAAACTTATCTTACTTCCCATCTAAACAACAGATACTGGGGTTGGGAGCAGTGGCTCCTGCCTGTAATCCCAGCATTTTGGGGAGGTGAGACAGGAGGATCACGAGGCCAGAGTTTGAGACCAGCCTGAGCAACATAGTGAGACCGCATCTCTACGAAACATTTTAACAATTAGGTAGCCATAGTGGTGCGTGCACCTGTAGTCCCAGCTACTCAGGAGGCTAAGGCAAGATGTTCCCTTGAGCCCAAGAGTTAGAGGCTGCAGTAAGCTATGATGATGCCACTGCACTCCAGCCAGAGTGACAGGGCGAGACCTTATCTTTCCCCCCACCCCCTGCCACATGTATATATGTTGTTCTTGCACATAAGACAAAGTAGGAATAACAGTTCTGTAGTAAGTTGGTTTATTAGACTGCTGTCACCCTCTCTCTTAGGAAAAATTGGGCCCTATCATTATGGAGAAGCAGGCATGTAAGCGGCATGGAAAGAAGAGCAGAGAAAGAATAGAATTTTAGAACTAGAAGAACCTTGGCCATCATCTAAATCTACTCCAGTAGCTCTAGAGGAAAAGATGGGTAAGGGGTATCACATCATCTATTTTTCTCTTTAATCATACCAACACCCCTCCTTCAAGATTCTGATTCCCAGCTATAGTCACTAATATGAATACCTTGTATCTTTCAGGTGTGCAGGAACAGAAAAAGTTGAGAACCTCATATTTTAATGTTTATAGTTCTAAAAAGCTAGGCCGGGTACAGTGGCTCATGCCTGTAATCCCAGCACTTTGGGAGGCCGAGGCGGGTGGATCATCTGAAGTCGAGTTCAAGACCAGACTGGCCAACATGGTGAAACCCTGTCTCTACTAAAAATACAAAAAATAGCCGGGCATGGTGGGGCGTGCCTGTAATCCCAGCTACTAGGGGGTGCTGAGGCAGAAGGACTGCTTGAACCCGGGAGGCGGACGTTGCAGTGAGCCAAGATTGTGCCACTGCACTTCAGCCTGGGGGACAGAGCAAGACTCTGTCTCAAAAAATAAAAATAAAAATAAATAAAATAAAAAATGAATGCCTGGGTTTATCAGTGGCTAAAGACACAACACACTACTGCCCCAAGAAAAAGGTTAGTCTTGATGCTTTGAGAACTTATGTTCTTGCTTCTCAATATTCTGTAATTCTAACTTTCTTGTTCTAAAACAAGGTATGATAGTTTAAAACAAGTTATTTGGAATTGCCAGGGAGTATGTCCTACAAAGAGAAACAGAAAAACATCTCAGATAACTCTGGCAGACTAGGTATGGTTTTAAAGAGGAAAATATAAATGACTTTTCCTTTAAAAAGAATTAACTCAGCTGGCATGGCAGCTCACACCTATAATCCCGCACTTCGGGAGGCCAAGGCAGGTGGATCATCTCAGGTCAGGGGTTTGAGAGCAGCCTGACCAACATGGTGAAACCCTGTTTCTACTGAAAATACAAAAATTAGCCGAGTGTGGTGGCATGCGCCTGTAATCTCAGCTACTCCGGAGGCTAAGGCAGGAGAACGGCTTGAACCCAGGAAGCAGAGGTTGCAGTGAGCTGAGATCATGCCATTGCACTCCACACTGGGCAACAAGAGCAAAACTCCATCTCAAAAAAAAAAAAAAGAATTAACTCGCTCTGTCATATAATATACCTTCTCGCCTTCTAAGCTGTGCATACATGATGCATGTGTACTTTCGTGACAAGCCAGGAATCTTCCTTTGAACACCCTTCTATATTTCAGACGAGTAGAAACAAGTCTGTGTAGTTCCCTACAAGTTCAACTTAGATTTTTATTTTTCATTTATTATAATGGGCAATTGATTATAAGTGGGCAATTCTTGACACTTATTTGGTAATCTGAAGACTAACCTCCAAGAACCTGCCAATCTTTTATTAATTTATACAAAAACTAAAACAAGGCTGGGCATGGTGTCTCACGCCTGTAATTTCGGCACTTTGGGAGGCCGAGGCAGGTGGAACACGAGTTCAGGAGTTCAAGACCAGCCTGGCCAAGATGGTAAAACCCTGTCTCTACTAAAAATACCAAAAAAATTAGCTGGGCATGATAGTGGGCACCTGTAATCCCAGCTACTCAGGAAGCTGAGGCAGAGAACTGTTTGAATCCAGGAGGCGGAGGTTGCAGGGAGCCGAGATCACACCACTGCACTCCAGCCTGGGCAACTAAGCATGACTCCATCTCGAAAAACAACAACAAAAACCAACAAGAACTAAAACAAAGGCAAATCTGGGAGTATACAGGCCCATGAACCTACTAGAATGAAACTAGTTTTGCCTGTAAAATTACAATTGTTCAGTGGATTTAACCTGAAGGGTGTTTCTGGGTTTGCAATCCAAACTGTGTAGTCATCATGTTAACACTGCTCTGAGATATGTCTGGGCACCTTTCAACTGTTCTGTGTCTAAACTCCCCCATTTACTTTTCCTGACTATGTCATAGGTGAGGACACACCCAGGTTTGCCTAAGACTGGGAGTTGTCCTAAAGATTACTCAAAATGACATTTATTTCAACCAAATTATTTCCTGTAATAGGAACTATGTGCCAATACGGTGACTATTTTTACCCTTTGATGGCCTTCATAAATTAAGCCGCTCTTAGAACAAAAATACAAACATGTTATAATAAAAAGCCAGAGATACTCTATAAGTCAAAATGATAGATCAAATAAAAAATATAAAAAACTATATACCTATTAACAACAGGTAGATGTAATCAGAAAAATAAACGGAAAATATTTCCTTGTAACAGTAATGATATGGTAGTTTTACAAATAGGCACTTGCTCAATATACTTAACTTATCTTGGGTAAATAGTGAAGAATGAAGATTTTAGTTTCCTGACATGCACCTGGGAGAATGGAGACAAACTGAAATAATTGTGGGTAGCACTCATTTGCAAAACTTCTTCTGTAAAATTTTTCTGAAGAGCTTTATTATTTTCCTTAGTTTGCCAATAGCAATAGTCTTTGAGACTATTTTGAGCAAAATTTCCTTTGAGAATTACTTCATTTACCATCATTGGCAGACAATTTGAGGCAAATAAAGGCTAGCTGGTATCTTGTAGCTAAAACAGGGTAGATAGTTTTAGTCTTTATTAAATATAGAATCAGTAATATAATTAAATAACACACTAACAGTGAAAACTGTTGCCCAGTTCTTTAGATAAAGAAGTAGGTATGATCAAGCACATATATATCAGGATTAAGACAATTATGCTACTGGCTATATTATCCAGACATACTACAAAAGCTATTTCAGGAAAACAAACATCTGAAATGACCAGTCTTAACACAAGGCACTTCTAACTTTCTTCACTCCAAGCTTTTTTTTTTTTTTTTTTTTTTGGAGATGGAGTTTCGCACTTGTCACCCCGGCTGGAGTGCAATGGTACGATCTCGGCTCACTGGAACCTCTGCTTCCCGGGTTCAAGCGATCCTCCTCCCTCAGCCTCCCAAGTAGGTGGGATTACAGGCATGTGCCATTACACTTGGCTAATTTTTTGTATTTTTAGTAGAAGTGGGGTTTCACCATGTTGGCCAGGCTGGTCTCAAACTTCTGACCTCAGGTGATCCACCCACCTTGGCTTCCCAACATGCTTGGATTACATGTGTGAGCCACCTCGCCTGGTCAACTCCAAGTTTTCTGTTTTCAAAAAACAAAGCATCATCATCATCAAAAGGAACTATTCCAACTCAGAATTAAACTAAGTTAAAGGTGGAACCAAATTTGGGGATGTAAACTAGTATAGTCACTATGGAGAACAGTATGGAGAGTACTCAAAAAAACTACAACTAGACTACCATATGATCCAGCAAACCCGTTAATGAGCATTTATACAAGGGAAAGGAAATGAGTATATCAAAGAGGCACCTGCACTGCATGTTTACTGCAGCACTATTCACAACAGCCAAGATACAGACTCCACCTGGGTGTCCAAAAACAGATGAATGGATAAAGAAAATGTGGTATTTATACACAATGGAATACTATTCAGCTCTAAAAAAGAATAAAATCCTACCATTCACAGCAGCATGGAAGGAACTGAAGGACATTATGTTAAGTGAAATAAGTCAGGAACAGAAAGTGAAACACTAAATGTGTCACTCATATGTGAGAGTCAAAAAACAAAAAGTTGAAGATCATAGAAGTAAAAACTAGAACAGAAGATACTTGAGGATGAGAAGGGCAGGGGGATGGGCAGAGAACAGGGGGATGGGGAGAGGGTAGGGGTATAAGGAGAAATTTGTTAAAGGTTACAAAAATTATAGCTAGATAGGAAGAATAAGTCAGGTATTCTATACCATTGAAGAATGACTACAGTTAATAATATATTAGCCTCAAGTAGCTAGGAGGAGGATACTGAATGTTTCTAATACAAAGTAATAATAAATGATTGAGACAATAGATATAATAATTACACTGATATGAGCACTATATATTAATATGTATATTAAAAAAAAGGTAGAACCAAAGACAATTACTCTAACATTCACATTTATTAGATTCTGCCTCTCTATGTGGTAAGCTCTCATCTTGGTGAGAAAACAAGTTGAAATAAGACAAAATCTGAAAAGCCCATCCTCTTTACATAATAGATTCTAAATTTATAGCAATGAACTAGATAGATCTGGAAAAACTAACATGAGATTAATGAGGTTTAAATAAATGGAGCAGGCCGGGCGCAGTGGTTCACGCCTGTAATCCCAGCACTTTGGGAGGCTGAGGTGGGCGGATCATGAGGTCAGGAGATCGAGACCATTCTGGCTAACATGGTGAAAACCCATCTCTACTAAAAATACAAAAATTGGGTGGGCATGGTGGTGTGTGTGTAGTCCTAACTACTCAGGAGGTTGAGGCAGGATAATCTCTTGATCCCATGAGGCGGAGGCTGCAGTGAGCAGAGATCGCACTACTACACTCTAGCCTGGCAACAGAGCAAGACTCTGTCTCAAATAAATAAATAAATAAGTAAAAAAACAGTAGGCAATTTTAGGCAAAGTAAGCAATGAGATGGCAATGTAAACAAGGGCATACAAAGAGTTAATTATGTTTCTATCCTACCTCATAAAGGACAAAAATCTTTAATTTTTAATGCAATAAGAATACAGTTTTAAAAAGATATACAGAGCCTACATATGCCAAAAAAAATCCCAAAAGATCATTGGGCTAAAATGTGTACTTTAGTCCATACCACCTGCTACAGAAGTGGTTTGTGTAGACAGTTAACTGTGAACAGAATAAGCTGTGATAGTAGCACGGAACCACGGACTGTATTCATGTACAATGTGTATTCCTCAGTGCATAAGTACATGTTCCTTAGTATATTAAAAGGAATTTGTTGAGAAATGGTTTGGAGCAGGGATTATAAGTAGACTTGCAAATCTATTTAATAGATAAGTAGACTGCTCTAAAGTGTAATTTCTCACACTCTTCAATATGCTAACGACTGCTTAGCTAATCTCCAAAAGAAGAATATTCAGCATTCCTAAATACATCAAAAAAGATAATTCATTTCGTATCAAATATCTTGAATAATTAGTGTCCTATGATACACACTTAGGGAAATGTTGAACTAATTCCTATCAAAATACTGAGGTTAAAAGATAACTCCCTGGCTGGGCCCAGTGCTTCAAGTCTGTAATCGCAGCTACTCAGGAGGCTGAGGCTGGAGGATCATCTGAGGCCAGGAATCTGAGGCCAGTCTGGGCAACACAGCAAGACCCCATCTCTTAAAAAGAAATAAAATTAGCTGGGTGTGGTGGTGTGTGCCTGTCGTCCCAGCTACTCAGGAGGCTGAGGTGAGAAGATACTAGAGCCCAGAAGTTCAAGGCTGCAATGAGCTATGATCACCCACTCACTCATTCATTCACTCAGCACTATTTCCATTAAATCAGTATTTTCAAAATTTGCCTGGTTAAAACAATCATGAGGTATGTGTTAAACTACAAACTTCTGGGTCACATAACTAACACTAATGACTCAATTTTATGGGAGGAGGCTGAGATTCTGCAGTTTTACCAAGTGCCTGAGATAACTACTACAAAACTTCATTCATTCAAACATTCTTCTGTTGAAATACCTGAGTGACTAATAAGTCCCAGTCATTTTTCTATGTGCTAGGGATAGAATAATAAATAAGAAAAAGTTCCTTTTGTCATACAGATATGGGAACATCAATAAGGAAATAAAATTAATGATCAAGATAATTTCAGTTATAGTGTTATAAAGAAAATAAAGAAGGGTAATTAGAGAGGCTATTTTTGGTTGGGTGGAATGTGAAGATCTTTCTGAGGAGGTAACCCTTAAGGTTTCAACCTGCACAAAAAGGGGCCAGACATCTAAGGATCCTGAAAAGACTGACCAGGGCAGAGGCATAGCTGTGAAAAGACCCTAAGATGGGAATAAGCTTGGTATATTTAGGAAATATTAATGCAGCTAAAGCATAGGAAGAAAGTGTTGTTTTTTTCTTTAAAGGGGGCAAATTAGGTAGGCGCTACATCTTGTAGTCTTACATATTATAGTAAGGATGTGAATTTTACTCTGAAAATGATGTAAAATGATTGAAAAGTTAGCATTTTTTTTGAAACATTATTATTATTATTATTATTTTGACATCCAAGCTGCAGTGCAGTGGTGCAATCATGGCTCACTACAGCCTCAACCTCCTAGGCTCAAGTGATCTTCCCACCTCAGCCTCCTAGTAGCTGGGGTCACAGGTATGTGCCACTACACCCAGTTAATTTTTTAATTTTTTTGTGGATAC
Organism: Lagothrix lagotricha; assembly: GCA_963574225.1. NCBI lineage: Eukaryota > Metazoa > Chordata > Mammalia > Primates > Atelidae > Lagothrix > Lagothrix lagotricha. The sequence continues at coordinate 218,183 of CAUYNB010040922.1, forward strand.
AGGATCTCCCTGTGTTGCTCATGCTGGTCTCGGCCTCATATTCCTGGGCTCAAGTGATCCTCCTGGCTCAGCCTCCCAGTATTAGGATTACAGGTATGAGTCACCATACCTGGCCAGCATAATTTTTTTTTAAATGCAGCCTGCTGGTTTAAGAATAAATTATAGGGGAGACGAAGAATAGAAATGGGGAAGCCAACTAGAAGTTTACTAAAGAAATCACAGAAAGACATAATAATGACTGTAGTGAAGCTGGTGGAGGTAGACAGGTTGATGATATCTTCTGGAAAGAGAGCTCACAGACTCATCTTCAAGTGTTATGTCCGTGTTACTTTTTTTTTTTTTTTCCAGAGTGTTGCTCTGTTGTCCAGGCTAGAGTGCAGGGGCAGGATCTTGGCTCACTGCAACCTCTGCCTCCTGGGTTCAAGTGATTCTCCTGGCTCAGCCTCTCAAGTAGCTGGGATTACAGGCGCCCGCCACCACGCCTGGATAATTTTTGTATTTTTAGTAGAGATGGGGTTTCACCATCTTGGCCAGGCTGGTCTTGAACTCCTGACCTCATGATCCACCTGCCTTGGCCTCCTGAAGTGCTGGGATTAAGGCGTGAGCCACGGCACCCAGCCCATGTTACTTTCAAATCTGTAGTTCTTCCATTCATGTATTCAGTAAGTATTTTCTTAGCATCTTCTACATGTGAAACATTTTTCTAATTACTAAAAATGTAGTAACAAAATCCCTGCCAACAAGGAGCTTACATTTTAGTGGAGAAAAGACCAACAACAAGTAACCTATATGTCAAGAGGAATAAGTTATAAAGCAAACAAAAATGCTGAGTAAGAGAATACAGAAGACTAGTGGGAAAGTGGTTTGTGTGCACATCAGATACTCAGTCTGAAAAGGCCTCTCAGATAATGTGACATTTGAGCAGAAAACTGAAATAAGATATCTAACCATACAAAAATCTACAGGAGGAACAGTTAGTACAAAGTGAAGCAGGTGTGTGCTGACATGTTTCATGAACAGCAGCAAGGAGACCAGATTATCAGACAGAATAAGCAAGTTGAAAATGGCAGGGTATGGAATAAGAGATGGATATAGATGTTGGAGAAGGAAACACAGATCGTGAGGCCTTGTAGGATATAATCAGGACTTTCGTTTTTACTATGAGATAAGAAGCCATTGAAAGGTTTTGATTTCTGTTTTAACATGATCCCAACAGCTATAATCTAGATTGAACAGACTGCAGGAGGCAAACTAAGAAACAGAAAAGTTAGAGACTTTTACAATGGTCCAAGAAAAGATAACGGTAGTATGGATCAGATCAGAAGTACTGGAGGTAATGAGAAGTGGTCAGACGTTGGGTATGTTGACTAGCCTGGGTATGCTTCAAAGGAGGGACTGACAAGATTGGCATGCTGATGATTGGCTATAGGGCAGGAGAGAAATAAAAGAGTCAAAGGTATTTCCACAGCAATTAGATAAACAGGGATGCCATTTACTGAGTTGTAGGAGACTAACAGAAGAGGAAGTAATCTAAATTAAAGGCACAGTGCTTATGATGGGTTTTTTTCCAAGCCAGCTTAGTAGGGAATCCTGTGTAATGGAAAACCAGTGGGATGGGTTTTTCAATTAGGTGTGAGGTCTCCATGTATCCACCAAAATGCTAGTAAGTAGGAATTCATTTAAAGAGGTGGAAGCAATCCAAATGTCCACTGATGGATGAATAAACAAAACATGCTATATATATATTCAGTGGAATACTATTCAGCCTTTAAAAAGGAAAGAAATTCAGAAACATGCTACAACATGGAGGAATCCTGAGAGCAATACATTAAATGAAATAAATTAATCATACAAAGGCAAATACAATATGGTTTCACTTGTATTAGTTATCTAAAGTAGTCAAATTAATAGAAACAGAAAACAGAATGGTGGTTAACAGGGGGTGGCAGGGAGTGGAAAATGGAGAGTTGTTCATTAGGTACAGAATTTCAATTTTGCAAAATGAAAAAGTTCTGGAGATCTGCACAATAATGCTCAACACTATTGAACCACATATTTAAAAATTATTAACATGCTGATTTTTGTGCTTTTTTTTTTTTTTTTTTTAGACAGTCTTGCTCTGATGCCCAGGCTGAAGTGTGGCGGCATGATCTCACCTCACTGCAACCTCCGCCTCCTGGGTTCAATAGATTCTCCCACCTCAGCCTCCCAAGTAGCTGGGATTACAGGCGCGTGCCACATGCCCAACTAATTTTTTTGTATTTTTAGTAGAAATGGGGTTTCACCATGTTGTCTAGACTGGTCTCAAACTCCTGATCTCAAGTGATCTGCCCACCTCAGCCTCCCAAAGTGCTGGGATTACAGGCATGAGCCACTGTGCCTGGCCTTAAGCTATTTTTTTAAGCTACAATTTAAAAAAATGTATTTGACTTCTTAGGCATTTGACAAATATATTATGGTCTTTATTAATAGCATTCGTAAGTCTAAAATGAGAGATCTATTTTCTATTTTTTAAATTTCCCTAGGTGCATTAATTCTCCAGCAATCTTATCTCCTAATTCAGAAGATAATATGTGCTCACACTGTGCTTCAGCAGAGGACAAATCATAAAGCTCAAATATGGTGACGCCTAGTGCTGCTACAGAAATTACTTATAACAATTTGCTTGAAAAAAGCCAATGAGGAAGCAAAACAAAGCAAATGCCAAACCAAGATACTTGTTTTTTAAAAATCTTGAGTTCTGATATGGCTTTAAGGATGTAGCAATGAAGTAAAACAGGGAAATTAGTAAAATGTAGTAAAAGTAATTACATCCATTGCTGTCAGGACTGATATTTTTTATTTTATTTATTTATTTTTTGAGAGTCTCACTCTTTTGCCCAGGCTGGAGTGCACTGGCGCAATCTTGGATCACTGCAATCTCTGCCTCCCTGGTTCAAGTGATTCTCTGGCTTCAGCCTCCCCACTACCAGGAATTACAGGTGCCCACCACCACTCCCAACTAATTTTTGTTTTTTCTTTTTGAGACTGAGTTTTGCTCTTGTTGCCCAGGCTAGAGTGCAATAGTGCGATCTTGGCTCACCGCAACTCCGCCTCCCAGGTTCAAGCGATTCTCCCCCCTTCAGCCTCCAGAGTAGCTGGGACTACAGGCACCTACCACCACGCTCGGCTAATTTTAGTAGAGATGGGGTTTCGCCACGTTGGCCAGGCTGGTCTTGAACTCCTGACCTCAGGTGATCTACCCACGTCAGCCTCTCAAAGTGCTGGGATTACAGGTGTGAGCCACTGCGCCTGGCCTATTTTATTTTTTTGAGACAGAGTCTCGCTCTGTGGGCCAGGTAGGCATGTAATGGCACAATCTCAACTCACTGCAGCCTCAACCTCCTGGCCCCAAGCAATCTTCTGGCCTCAGCCTCCCCAGTGCCTGGGACTACAGGCACGTGCTGTCACACCCCGCTAATTAATTTTTTTTTGTAGAGACAAGGTCTCCCTATGTTGCTCAGGCTGGCGACAAACTCCTGGGCTCAAGCGATCCTCCTGCCTCACCTCCAAAGTGTTGGAATTAGAGGGGTGAGCCACTACGCCCGGCCAGGACTAATAGGTAATTTAAAAAGCTGGTTGAAATAAAGAATTACACACACACAAAAGGCTCATACATTAATATTTCAACTTAAAGTATATTAACTTACACTTTAAGTATATTAATTCACGGATTGTTTTATAAAAGCAATGTAACTATGCAGATTGAATTTATTCACTTTTTTTCTTGTGCAAATTACACCCATAAGACATAAGTCTGTGATTTCCACCTTTGGTTTAAAGACACTTGTGAAGCAATATCTATACTCTTTTCAAAGCTTTGTCATTCCCTGAGTCCCCCACCCCCAACTCTTTTACAGGTCTCTTGTCCACTGCTAATTTAAATACTTTTTTCCCCCCCAAGACAGAGTCTTGCTCTGTCACCCAGTCTGGAGTGCAGTGCCGTGATCTTGGCTCACTTCAACTTCTGCCTCCCGGGTTCACGCAATTCTCCTGCCTCAGCCTCCCAAGTAGCTGGGATTACAGGCATGTGACACCACGCCTGGCTAATTTTTGTATTCATAATAGAAACAGGGTTTCACCGTGTTGGCCAGGCTGGTCTCAAACTTTTGATCTCATGATCCACCTGCGTTGGCCTCCCAAAGTGCTGGGATTACAGGCATGAGCCACTGTGCCTGGCCCTAAATACTTTTTTCTTAAGGGTCTTGTTCTGTTGCTCATGACGGAGTTCAATGACACAATTTTAGGTTACTGTAATCTTTAACTCCTGGGCTCAATCTTCCCACCTCAAAATCCTGCATAGCTGGGAGTTACTGGCGTGTATCACTGTATCTGGCTAATTTATTTGGTAGAGACAAAATATATTGCCCAGGCTGGTCTCTAACTTGTGGCCTCAAACTATCCTTTTGCTTCACCTCCCAAAGTGCTGGGATTACAGGCGTGAGCCACCACGCCCAGCCTTAAATAAGTGTTTAATGGCTTGGTAAATAAACCACTTTAGTTTTTATACACATAACTTTACTTTCCCCTTTTCATATTACTCCACTGTCCTTATTCATATTACATCAATTTGTGTAACATTTAGTTAAATTACGGGTTTATAATAACAAGTGGCATCAATAGTTTTGGTACCAATAAAAATCTCCTGGTAAACAGAACAACAATAGAGTTATCAATAGCACTTATTAGGGTACGTATGTGATAGACACCTAAACATTTTACGTGAATTATCTCATTTACAGCAGTATCATCCCATGCTGTAAGTACTATCATGACTGTTCCATTTTAGAGGAAAGGCAAAGGGAATCTCCAGGGTGATGGTGAAGAAAGAGCCCACTAGGACAGCTGTGCAACGATCCCAGACAGCAGACAGGAGACAGACTGAAAAGATAACACAGGATTGGGAAGCAGGTAAAGCTCAGGTGAGATTCTAGCTCTACCATATGTTATTCCTGTAACTTTGGGAAAATCAGTCAATACTTTCTAGCCTTAATTTATTATCTATGCAATAGGAATAATACTATATTACAGAAAATTGAGGTAAGTCACAGAATTATTATCAAGAGACAAAATAACAATTATATGATACATGTAGTCATGGTGACAAATTAGAATTTAGGTAGCTGGGCATATTTCTTGGAACTCTAAACTTTAAACATTTTAAAGTACAATAATACTGAGGAAAATATCAAAGTAATGTGGTTGAATTCTTAGTAGTGACATACACATTGGCTTATAATGATACAGTCATGTGATAATAATAGTTTGAATCACTAGTCTTATATCAAAAAATTTGATACATGTATAGTGTAGACCAAATATGCATCAACATACAGTTTGGAATGTTGTGATAAAATTCATTATAATAGTAATTGTTGAGGACTGTCTGTACTACATTCCCAGTACAATTTTATTAATGACTTCAATTCAAATAAACAATAATTTAATTCCATAAGTTTTAAATATGCCTAAAGCTATGTTGGATGTTGTGGGGAATAAAAGTGAGCATAAGACATTTCCTGACCTTAAGCAGCTTATAATCTAGTTGAAAAGTCGATTTCAACTTAAGAAACTAACAAAGAATGATGGTAATAATAGCACCTTACACACAGTAACATTTTACAGTTTTTAAAATATTTTCACATATTTTATTTGACTCATGATAACCCTGTGATACAGATAGGATACATAAAAAGTTAAAGCAAGGTTAGGTTCAATGGTTCATCCAAGGCAAACTGAGTATAAATTTCAAAGATTGGCTTAAACTTGGATTCTGATTTGTCTACTATATTATACTGGTGGTTCATAAAATTTAGGTATAAGAATGAATACTGGTAAAATAGGTAACTTTTAATTATCCAGGGAAGATAATTGTCTAAGGTAAAAGATCACACAAGGCATTTATAAAATAATTACAAATAGTAAAAGTAGGTATCTAGAGCATGGAACTACACGGTGACCATAGATAGCCATATCTACACGTTGCTAATACAGCAGAGTTCACAAACATTGCCTACCCAGGTAAGACTGCCCCATCCCGGCCGGGCACGGTGGCTCACACCTGTAATCCCAGCACTTTGCGGGGCCAAGGCGGATCATGAAGTCAGGAGTTCACGAACAGCCTAGCCAATATGGTGAAACCCTGTCTCTACTAAAAATATAAAAATTAGCTGGTCATGGTGGTACATGCCTGTAATCCCAGCTACTCGGGAGGCAGAGGCAGGAGAATCGCTTGAACCCACGTGGTGGAGGTTGCAGTGAGCTGAGATCACGCCACTGCACTCCAGCCTGGGTGAGAGTGAGACTCCATCTCAAAAAAAAAAAAGACCGTCCCATCCCTTTTTGCCAAGAGCATGGCAGAACACAGAGAAGGTCAAGGAAAGCTCATGTGGTTATGGAATCTAACACAGAATCAGGACTGGAAGGGCAGAGAAATTAAGAAGAAATAAAGAACATCTACCTAGAAAAGTAGATATGCTTCTATTTTGATATTTGAAAAAAATATTTTAATAAAGAACATCCACCTAGAAAAGTAGATGCTTCTATTTCGATATTTAAAAAAAATATTTTAGTAACCAAGCTATTTTGCCTGTATTATTTGTATACTTTCGATTACTCCGTAAGAATCAACTTTTTGAAATTTTAACTGCAAATGTTTAAGTTCACTTTCTACTAAACATCTTGATTAGTTTTTTTTTCATCTTGATTAGTTTTAACTGCGATTCTACCTTCTCCCCTCACCCTGCCATTAACCCAGCTAACTAAAAGTTGAAGCACTTTGCCAAATATAATTTTTTTAAATGTATGTGCTAGAATATCTTTAAAATCTCTTTAAACGTTGCTAATCTTTTTTAACAGGCTTAGTCAGAGCCTAAGCTTGGCAACGGTATCTAACAAGATTAGTATTGCTTATATTGTATCTATTTTTAATTTATACTCTATTTATGGTAAGCATGCTGGTATTTCATTTCATGACGTTACTTCTTAAAAGGAAACCATAAAAGCAGTGACTCAAGACAAAAATATTAAATATAAAAATGATCTATAAAATTGGAAAGATTACAAAGGTAGTCTCTAAAGGACGGAATTTAGGGAAAATTTTCTACTATTATCACATCAAAACTGCACAGCAACCACGTGAGGAAGAATTATTCCTATAAAGAAAGTAGCTCAGAGAAAGCTGAAATGATTTGCCCAAGGTGGTGTAGCCAATAAAACCAAGGGAACCATGGTCAAGCCAGGCCTCAGCCTTGGTCTTCGGATCATCTCACTGGCGGGAAGTAGCGTAAGGGCCCAAAGGAGAAATGCAACATCGATCAAGGCAGTGTCAACTTTAAGGAGGATTTTTGAAAACCTTAGAAATCATGGAAGGCTCAAAATCACAGACAAGGAATAAATACAGCACATGTCTGGGAAGATTTGCTTGGAAAGATAGGTTCGTATTGCGAAAAGTCTTGGAGGGCAAATAGGGAAGCCTAAAGGAGATGGAAAACAACTGAAATTGTCTATGCAGAAGTTTAAAAATGAAAGAAGTATTTTAGGTAAGGAAACTTGAGCACAAAATGCAAAATGAAATAAAAGCCAGATATATCAGAGACAGGCAGGCACATTCATTAATAAACCACTGCAGTCTGCCCATGTGCAAACATCTGTAAGGCTATCTCTAGGATAGCAGTAATAGTTACTATTATTAATTCAACCAAGACTCTGAATGGCTACTACATGTCAGGTACATGCTAGGCACTATGGATATCAAAACAGCAACCCTTTGCTCTCAAGAAGTTCAGAGGGAAAAAATACACAACTATGAAGCAATACAATAATTATTACAGTGTAAGTACAAATACTGTGGGATCCAAGAAGGAAAGAACAAAAATAAAGCAGTGGTCAGGGACGTCGTCAAGGGGATAACTGAGCTAAACTGAAAAGGATGATTAGTTTATGAAAAAGTAGAACAATGGGTGGGGGAAAATGGAGGAGAGATATTCTCGAGATAAAATATCAGAATTTAATATACCTGACATAAAAAAGAAGAATGCTGTCATTCGCAGAGAAAGTGGGTACACAGAAGCAGTGAGCACATGTACTTACAACCTCTCACTCTTCCCCCTCCCCTCCTCAGTCTCCATATTTAGTCACCAAATCCAGTTAACTTCGGCTTCAGTATGCTTCCACACCAGTCTATTCTACTGCACTACCATCACTTAGATTCTCATCCTTTCAGCTTCAAATGCCACCAATTCTCCCGTATTCAAACAATCCTACATCCATAATAATAATCCTAAAATTCTGCCTTTAGCAGTACCATCGCTGCTTAAACAACAAAATAAATACTTTAAACGCTTTTCAAGTGACACTTCCAGGAGACCCCAACCATTTTGTGAAGATCATTTTCACTTATTTATTTGTAATCTACATCATGTGTAGGGTACAAATCTGAGTCTCTCAAAGCCTTTGTAGGGGAAGGGCTGACTTTGTAGGCTCTACCTTCTTTCCTACTTTGAATTCTCAGGCTGATGGATAAAGGTGGGGATGGTAGTAGCAAAGGCTAATGGTGCAGACGTTTATAAATATATTACGGTTTACTTATTTGGACCCGTTGGCTTATAGGATGAACTTGAAAAACTTCAGCTTGGCATTCAAGCCCCTTTATAATTTAGTTTAACTTTTTTTTCAACTGTTGGGTATAATCTGCCATGTATTATCTTTTAATTAATCAACATATTAATTCAACGAATATTTACTAAGCACCTATAAATGTCAGATTATGTGCTAGGCACTGGAGATACACAAAGATGAAGAGAGCATAGCAGCTACCCTGAGGGGCTTACAGCATATAAGGGTAAGATAAGTGATTGCACTGAGTGACTGAAGTACTATATTGGAGGTACAGACAAAGAGTATGGTAGTGTGTACATTCCATTACATTCCGTGGAGCGATCACAGGAACCACTATGGAAGAAGTGGTATTTGAGCTCAGTATTAAAATGAAGATTCTTTGCTAGGTAACTGAAGAACACTCCAAGAGGATGGAACAAATGTGTTAAAGCAATAGAGACATTCAAAAACATTCATTATATCTGGTGTGCAGTTATCTATGAAAGACTAATAAGGAAGCTATTAAGTTGGGATGTTCTAGATCAGGAAGGTACCTGTATGACCTGCTAAGCAGTACAGACTTTACTTTGTCAGCATGGGGAAACATCAGTGGGTTTTAAATGAGGGGGTAATAGAATGAGATTTACATATGAGAAAAATTCCTCTGGTATTTACTGCAGTGGATGCCTTTAGGAGGCTAGACAAAAAAATAACAATGGACTAGGATTGTAACAGCAAAGACAGAGAGAATGGGACAAATTCGAGAATTACCTGGAAGACTAAATGAGCAAAAATCGGTGAGAAAGACAAGGAAAGAGTAACAAAAAGATTGAATATTGTAATGTATCAAGGGGGAAGGAGTCCATAAAAAAGTAGAAATCACAAGATAGGAAGCAAGAAAGGTTCCAGAGCACAGGTGTATGGATCCGTATTGAATGGCAACAAGGAAAGTGGTAAAGGATAGGTGTCAACACAGATGCTGGCAAGAACCTGGGAAGAATAATATTAGAAATACAGTTTACTCTGTGAAGTAGGTTTAGTTATATGAGAATGGAGGATTGGGGTCTTAATTAAGCATTTTGGCTCTGTAAGGAATGAGAAGGGAGGCTAACTAGAGTCACGTAGAATGTCTAAATAGTATTGGCAGTACAACACTGTCGGAAATGTAGTTTTGGAAATGATGAATTTATGGTGGTATCAATTTTCATGGCTGTGAGATTCCCCTACTCTATTCCCCACAGCCTTAACACAGCTGTCAGGATTAAGAATGAAAGGAGGAGGCTGGGCGCAGTGGCTCCTGTCTGCAATCCCAGCACTCTGGGAGGCCGAGAGGACTGCTTGAGCCCAGACCAGCCTGGAAAACACAGAAAACTCTGTCTCCACACAGATACACACACTCACAAGTTTTTAATTAGCCAGGCATAGTGGTGTGCACCTGTAGTCCCAGCTACTTGGGAGGCTGAGGCAGGAAAATCGCTTGAACCCAGGAGGTGGAGGTTGCAGTGAGCCGAGATCTCGCCACTGCACTCCAGCCTGGTGACGAAGTGAGACTTCGTCAAAAAAAAAAAGCGGGGGGGGAGCGGAGAATCAGGAGGACTAAAAGACTACTGTAAAAATTTCCAATATTTTAAGAGCCTATATTGATTTCATGTTACAGTCAAAGCTAATTAATGTAAGCTGAATATAACATTACCTAAAGTTTAAAACCCAGACATTAAACTAGAACTAATAGTATATATACTGTATCTTCAAATTTTTTAAAAATGTTGTTTTTAGTGTGTATGTATGTGTATACACACATATTTTGAATAGTAAATGTGTCATGATCTTCAATAATTTAGAAGAATATAAATGCAATCATACAGCATATAAACTTTTGAGACTGACTTTTTTTTCATTTAGCCTAATGCCCTGGAGATTCAGACAAGCTGCTGTGCGTTATCAATACTAGGTCTTTTTTTTTTTGAGACGGAGTCTTGCTCTGTCGCCAGGCTAGAGTGCAGTGGCTCAATCTCGGCTCACTGCAACCTCCACATCCTGGGTTCAAGCGATTCTTCTGCCTCGGCCTCCCAAGTAGCTGGGACCACAGGTGTGCCATGCCCAGCTAATTTTTGTATTTTTAGTAGAGACGGGGTTTCACCATGTTGGCCAGGATGGTCTCAATCTCTTCACCTCATAATCCGCCTGCCTCGGCCTCCCAAAGTGCTGGGATTACAGGTATGAGCCACCGCGCCCGGCTGAAATATTTCTTTTTCTTGATCTTCCAGGTCAATAATTGTTCATACTAATTCATCCTTGTATTCAATAATTATGTATCAGGTGCCTACTATGTGTAAGACAGTGTTCTAGGTATTAGAGTTGACAACAGATTAGCAGTGAATACGAAAAAGTTCCTGTTCTCCTGGTGCTTACATTCTAGTAGAGACAGTTTAACAAAAAAGTGTGTGAGCATAAATGGAGTCAGGTGATAATAAGTATTTAGGTGGAAAATCACATCTTTTGTTCCATAAAGTCTTTTTTTTAATACTTCACTTAAACTTTCTTAAATGTGCCCATTATTATTTTCATGTCCAAGTTACTGTCTTCTCCAGCATTTCTCTTTAGCTGACTCAATATACTGTTCATTCTAAGCGGTTTTTCTCTTTCAGGTTGCCTGGCTTCCCCAGATGGGTTGTTTATCTTTGTCACATCATGGGGGATTGATTAGATTTAGTTGTTGGAGGTACACAGGTGGTAGATACTACACCTTAGTATCTCAAGGAAATGGAAAGGCAAAGCAGTCTCTGCCCCTGTAAGTAGGCAATGTTGTAGCAGGCAAGCCACCAGCCCTTTTGGAGGCCCAGGAGGAAGCCTCCTGCTCTCAGGTGTCCTTACATATGCCAGCCACTGGGATAGGGAGATCTAAGACATCTGGCTCTTTATTTTTCTCCTTTCCTCCAGGAATCCATGAATATCTACCAAGCCAAGCTCCTTCCTGGATCTGCCATTCTTATTCTCATCCTGAGACCTTCCAGGCTCCTGTCTAGAGGAAAGTCTTGTACCAACCCTGACAGAGTTCTCACAGAGCTCAGGGCCTCACTTGTACCTAACTGTTCATTAGATCCAGGAGCCACTTCACTCAAGAGTGGCAGACACAGGCTGGAAGTGAGATATTCAAGTAGTCACTTTCCCAGAACCCTCTCTGAAAAGTCAGTCCTGTTTACAGACTAATCCTAAAAGCATTAAAATCTTGGCATGTAAGTCAAAAATTTAAAGTGTCACTGTAAAGTTGAAACATCTGTGGCCTGCATTTTTTCAACTACTGCCTTAAGTGTTAAATTTTGAAGAAAAAAGTTTAAGAGATAAGGAAGATCTTAATGGAAGTCAAAACTGAAGGATACTGACTAGACGAACTCTAAAAACAATTATGTTATATAAAAGCAGTCAGACCAAAAAAGTACATACTGTATGGTTACATTTATATAAAATTCTAGGAAATGTAAACTAATTTAGTAACAGAAAACAGATCAATAGTTGCCTAGGGACCAGGGAATTAGGTGAGTGGGTCATAAAGGGCACAAAGAAATTTCTGGAGTGGGTGATGAAAATGTTCACTATATCCATCATAATTATTTCATGGGCATATCTATACCAAAATTCATCATCAAGCTATACACCTTAAAAACATGCAGTTAACTTTATGTTAACTGCACCTCGATGAGGAAATACTGATGGGGAAAACATTTGGAATTTACTTCCCAAAGGGGTTGACATCCCTAAATATAAAGAACACCTAAAAAATAAAGAAGAACATCTACAGTTAACAGACATGAACAGGAAGTTCACTGAACTTTTCTGAATTTGAAATTTCCACAATAAAAAATAAAAATACGTAATTTTCAGAAAAATATTAAAACACCATGTCTGAGCCTCATGTAATTCATAATATGGTTGAAGAGATAAAAATCTAACTACAGGCTGGTCGAGGTGGCTCATGCCTGTAATTCCAGCACTTTGGGAGGCTGAGGTGGGTGAATCACCTGAGGTCAGGAGTTTGAGACCAGCCTGACTAACATGGTGACACCCCGTCTCTACTAATATAAAATTAGCTAGGCGTGGTGGTGGGGGCCTATAATCCCAGATACTTGGGAGGCTGAGGCAGATGAATCACTTGAACCCGGGAGGTAGAGTTTGCATTGACATGAGATCTCGCCATTGCACTCCAGCTTGGGCAATAAGAGTGAAACTCTGTCTCAAAAAAAACCCAAAAAACAAAAAACATACATACATACATACACATACATATATATGTATTTTACAGTGCTGCTGCAAGAATTTTTTGTTGCTGATAAATGCCAACTATTTTTCTTTGTTTTTTTACATTTTTATTTTTAAAATTGGAGATGAGGTCTCACTATGTTGCTAAGGCTGGTTTCAAACTACTGGTTTACAGCCTCCATTTCCCAACATGTTGGGGTTAGAGGCATGAGTCACCATCCCCAGGCATTAATACCAATTAATGACATAATCAAAGTTGGAGTAGAAGGTTAGGCAAGTTATCTTGGAGGAAATAAGTATGAACTTGGTCTTGAAGTGATGAAACTGAGTGTGGGTGTATGTAATTTTTTTACTGTAGGCAAGAAATAGCAAAAGAGAAGACCGTTCAGATGAAGAAAAAAATAGGAACAAAGGCAATGAGGTGGGGGAAGATGACGACAACTTTCAGGGTTTCTACTACAGGTTCACCATTTCTAACACAATCATCAGAATCTTTTCTCAAAAAAGGTTACATATTGATGGAAAGGATACAGGAAAAGATATGAGATCTAATTTACTGTATCAGGCTTTAGAATTTATTAAAATCATTTGTTATTTATGCACCATATTTAATCTTTGCCATATCTATATTCTACCTATATTAGTATTTTTCTCTCAATAGAATTTAGTTTTTACTCAACTTAAATATTAGAATTTTCTTAATACATTAAAAATACCTTCATACCTTCAGTGATATTAAAATTCAATTATTTCATTTACTCCATATGCCCATTTTTTTTCCATCACTAACCCTTAGTCTTTAAAGCACGCAGATCTAAATTTCCATTAGTTAGACTGGTAAAAGTCTCCTGTGAATTGTTAAGTCTCTTATTTCTATCTCACTGATAATTGTGCATCTTCCTAGAAATGTGAGGAGTGGAGAGCTACTAAAGATCGTTGGATTAAGGGTTGAACACGGTGGCTCACACCTGTAATCCTAGCACTTTGGGAGACCAAGGCGGGTGGATCTCTTGAGGTCAGGAGTTCAAGACCAGCCTGGGCAACATGGTGAAACCCTGTCTCTACTAAAAATATGAAAATTAGCCAGGTATGGTGGTGCATGTCTGTAATCCCAGCTACTCTGGAGTCTGAGGCAGGAGAATTGCTTGAACCTTGGAGGCAGAGCTTGCAGTAAGCAGAGACCGCCCCGATGCATTCAAGCCTAGGCAAAGAAGGCAGACACTGTCTCAAAAAACAAAAACAAAAAGAAAAAAAAGATGGTTGGATTAAGTTAAGCTCAGATTTCTCAATTTTTAGAGCCATTTGAAAGAGTATTTTACATTTGGAAATACTCTACGCCAAATAAAAAAGCAATCCAAAACAAAACGGTAGAAGAAGCAGTGAACTTCTTCTACAGATCTTGTTAAATCGATGAAGAAAAAATAGAGCTTAAGAAGAACTAGTAACTACTGAAAAAACAGAGAGCCTAATTCAGAAAACACAAATAATTACATAGATGTTTCAAGCAGAAACAGTGTGGTGTGGTGAAAAATAATGGCTTTAGAGCTACACGGCCCTTATTTTGAATTCCAAATCTGTCACTTAAATAATCTGCCTAATTTTCTGGCACCTCATTTTCCTCATTTTTAACATGATGATAATGGTCACGTGTCCTAATGGTTGTGAGGATTAAGTAAACCACTATTTGTCAAGCGCCTGGTTTGAATACTGGCTCTGCCACTCACCATGCTCAACAATGGTAGTTAGTATTTTTATTGTAATGTTGATGACATTTTCTGGGTAAAATTGTTTCCTCTTTCAGCCTGGCCAAAGCAAGAACTTCTAAATTCTTTAAATTTATCAGCTTATAATCAATTTGCTAATCTATTCCCTATGTCTAAATTTAGTCTAAAATTTAAAAATCTTTTGAATATTTTATAATAAACTAAAATTATACATTTTTATATTTCCAAACTAAATACTGCTTTCAATGTAGAATTTAAAATTAAGCAGTATGTATATTTTATAGAAATTTTTATCTTTATAGAATTAAATCAGTTGAAACCTGGTGTATCTCTTGTGGGACAAAAGTAGCAGGCAGTTCAGAGGGTTGTTATACTAAGCTAGAAAAACTCTAAAAAGCCAGTGATAACAGCATTGAAATAGGAAATTTAAGAGTCTGAGATATTAACATGAAAAAGAAGGGTCACAATCTAAACAAAGTTTTAAGATGTAAAAATCTGAAAGAAATCAAATTTGTATTCTTATATTAAGATTTCAGATAGAGTAAAAAGAATTGGGAAGGTATTTCAGAGAGATATTAGTCTTTCTGACAATGGTTGGATACTGTGGGTTGGGAAGGGAGGCAGGAAAACATGCCCACAGAGCCAACTGAAAAAAAAAAAGATAAACTTTTGACCCTGAGACTTTAAAGCATACAGATCTAAATTTCCGTTAGTTAGACTGGTAAAAGCCTCCTGTGAATTGTTAAAACGACTAGAAAATAAAAGGCTTTTCGACTGTCACTACAGAAAAGATTTTTATTGATGCAAAGTGGCTCTTTAGTTGTCTATTTCAATCTATGTAAATGTTAGTGAATAAAAGGAGATAATCACTTTTTTTTTTGAGACAGGGTCTCACTTTGTTGCCCAAGTTAGAGTGCAGTGGCACGATTACAGCTCACTGCAGCCTCTACCTCTGGGTTTCAAGCAATCCTCCCACCTCAGCCTTCTGAGTTACTGGGACTACAGGCGCACATCACCATGCCCACCTAATTTGTATGTGTTTTTTTCGGTCGAGACAGGGTTATACCATGTTGTCCAAACTGGTGTTGAACTCCTGGGCTCAAACGATCTGCCCACCTTGGCCTCCCACAGTGCTGGCATTACAGGCATGAGCTACCGAGTACAGCCAAATCACCTTTTTTAGAACAGAAGCTATCATGGGTAACAATTATTTAGTTGTAACAGTCTAACATCCTATGGATTCTCAATAAAATTTAAACCCCATTTAACAGAAATTTGTTTCACATTTTGCTCTCCCACCATTTGTATTACTTGTGAGTTAACTGTTTGGAGATACTCTTCAATACCAGTACGGGTTCTTCTCTCTATTGTGCTATAGGTTCATTTCTAAAAATTTCCTTAGAACCTTATTTTAAAGGAGGGAAAAATCTTCCAAACTGCAATCTGTGTCCAGTGAAGGCAAGTTCATCAATTCAAATCTGCCTAATCCATAGGTTGTATAAGGTTTGAGGAACAGGGGAGAAAATCTGGAACAATTATTTCACAAAAATACTAACCATAATATTTATTTTTTCTTTTAATATATATATTTATTAGCTAGCCAACTGAAGCAGTGTGAATAAATATTTAAATAAGTGAATGAATAGAGAATTCATGCCTGATTAAGTAAAAGCAATAATCAGTAAAACTTTGTTATATTGGTACTATTTTTTTTTTTTTTTTTTTTTTTTTGAGAGGGAGTCTCACTCTGTCGCCCAGGCTGGAGTGCAGTGGCGCGAGCTTGGCTCACTGCAACCTCCGCTTCCCGGGTTCAAGTGATACTCCTGCCTCAGCCTCTCGAGTAGCTGGGATTATAGGCATGTGTGTATACTGGTCCTATTTTTAAGAATCACAGTTTTGATAGTGCTCCCATCAAAATCTGTGGCTCAGACACATTAAGATATAAAGTAACCTTTTCTTATTAGTGGAAAGCTAGGATTTGGTTTAGTGGGGAGCACAGAGAATTCAGAAGTTTGAACACTGGCTCTGCTACTCACCATGTGGCCTGAGGCAAGTCACTTAGTCACCAGCCTCAGACTACCACTAAAAAGGCAATAACCACCCACTATCCCAGAGTGGGGAGAGAATGAAATTAATAACATTTCCATAAATAGCCTCAATCTACCTCTCTCCCTCATCTCCTGTTTCTTTACCACATGCCCAATATGCTAACTGCCCTAAACTTTTATTGCTAAGTGCTATACCCTGCTCTCATTCCTTTGTATTCCTTTTGTTTATCATCGCCTCTAAACCTTCCTGCAAGAATTGTGTCCCTTCCCATGAGATACCTGTCCAGGATCCCCTCCAGGTAATGTTGTTATTCTCTCCATCATCTGTTATCCAAATCTGTTTTTTTCTTATTAAACCATTCAGGTAGTTCTTAGTTCTGAGTGCTGTCACATATGTATTGTTTTATATATGGTACATAATCCCATGTAATCCTCACAACCACCCTGTAAAGCAGGTACTGTTATTCTCTGTTTTATCAGTGAAGGAAAGTAGGCCCTGAGAAGTTAAATGGCTTGGCAAAAGTCACTCAAGTATAATTATTACAAATTATCACTACTAATAATTAGTAGAACTAGGATTTAAAGTGAAGTCTGACTGTAAAGCCATTCTCCTGCCTTCAGTGGGGATCATCCCATATACCTTATACTTCTGTAGCCTTAGGAAAAAAGTACAACACCTGGCATATTTACAATGAACATGTGTTTGGTGAATAAAAAAGGCAGAGCGCATGTCTTATTCACGGAGTTGCTTATTATGTGCCAGACATTTACCTTAGGACCTGGAGATAAAAAATGATCTGACAAGGTCCTCAAGGAGCTTGTAATCAGTGTACTAGGGGAGGGAATCAAGTAAACAGATTATTATAATATGGTGTGTGGCTAAGTACTGTTTCTGTGCACAGGCTGCTGAGAAAACAGAACGGGTAGGAAGAAACAGTTAAGAAAGATGTAAGGGAAGTCCGAGTTTCTGCTTTTCCCTTCGAAACCCAAATGAAGCAGGGTTCTAATAGACGGGCATACCTTGTTTTATTGTGCTTTGCTTTACGGTGCTTCACAGATACTGTGGGGTTTTTGTTTGCAAACTGAAAGTCTGTGACAATCCTTTATCAAGCAAGTCTTTTAGTACCATTTTTCCAAAAGCATGTGCTCACTTCATGTCTGTCACATTCTGGTAATTCTTGAAGTATTTCTAACTTTTTCATTATTACTATACTTGTTTATGATGATCTGTGCTATTAAAATTGCTGTTACTATTCAAATTGTTTTGGGGTATCATGAACTGTGCCAGAGAAGACTTAATCCATAAACACTGAGTGTGTTCTGACCACTTCACCAACCAGCTGCTTCCCTGTCTCTCTCCCTCTCCTTGGGGCCTCCCTATTCACTGAGACACAACAGTACTGAAATTAGGCTAGTTACCCCTATAATGGCCTCTAAGTTTTCAAGTGAAAAGGTGCTGCACACCTCTCACTTTCAATCAAAAGCTTGAAATGATTAAGCTCAGTGAGGAAGGCATGTTAAAAGCCGCCAGGCCAAAAGCTAGGTCTCTTGCACCAAACAGAAAGTTGTGAATGCAAAGGAAAGGTTCTTGAAGGAAATTAAAAGTGCTATTCCAGTGAACCCATAAATGATAAGAAAGCTAAACAACCTTATTGCTGATATGGAGAAGGTTTTCGTGGTCTGGATAGAAGATCAAACTAGCCAAAACATTCCTGTAAGCAAAAACCTAATCCAGAACAAGACCCTAGCTCTCAAGGCTGAAAGAGTTGAGGGTGCAAAATAAAAGTTTGAAGCTAACAGAAATTGGTTCATGAGGTTTAAGGAAAGAAGCCATCTCCAAAACATAAAAATGCAAAGTAAAGAAGCAAGTGCTTTTAAAGAAACTGTAGCAAGTTATCCAGAAGACTGAGCTAAGATCACTGATGAAAGTGGCTTCACTAACAACAAATTTTCAATGTAGAGGAAGCAGTCTTATATTGGAAGAAGATGCCATGTAGGACTTTCCCAGCTAGAAAGGACAAGACAATGCCTTACTTCCAAAGACATGTTGACTCTACTGTTAGGGACTAATGCAGCTGGTAACTTTAAGTTGAAGCCAATGCTCATTTACCGTTCTGAAAATCCTAAGACCTTTAAGAACTATATAGCAAGCCAGGTGTAACGGTGCACATCTACAGTCTATCCTCAGTCGAAAAACAAAGCCTGGATAGCAGCCAACCCATTTACAGCATGGTTTACTGAATTTTTTTTTTTTTTTTTTTTTGAGAAGGAGTCTTCCTCTGTTGCCCAGGCTGGAGTGCAGTGGCACAATCTTGGCTCAGTGCAACCTCTGCCTTCTAGGTTCAACAGATTCTCCTGTCTCAGCCTCCCAAGTAGCTGGGATTACAGGTATGTGCTACCACGCCCAGTTATGTATTTTCAGTAGAGATGGAGTTTCATCACGTTGGCCAAGCTGGTCTTTAACTCCTGACCTCAGGTGATCCACCTGCCTCAGCCTCCCAAAGTGCTGGGATTACAGGTGTGAGCCACCATGCCCAGCCGGTTTAGTAAATATTTTAAGCCCACTGCTAAGACCTACTGCTCAGGAAAAAAAAAGATTTCTTTCAAAACATTACTACTTATCGACAATGCACTGGTCACTCAAGAGCTCTGATGGAGACATACAAGATCAATGTTGTGTTCATACCTGCCAGCATAACATCAACAGCAGCAACTTTGGTCCATCTACAGCTTAGGGATCAAGGAATTATTTCAACTTCCAAGTCTTATTATTTATGCAATACATTTTATAAGGCTATAGCTGCCATAGATAGTGATTCCTCTGATGAATCTGGGCAAAGTACATTGAAAACAATTCGCCATTCTAGATGGCATTAAGAACATTTGTGATTCATGGGAAAAAGTAAAAATATCAACATTAGGCTGGTGAGTGAAGAGGTGTTCACAACTAACTGATCACAACCAGTTATAGCTTTCTTTGTGCCTTCTCTCACTCCTACTCCTTCACTTGACCAGACTTAAAAAAAACAAAACAAAACAAAAAAAAAACCACAAAGAAAAGAAAGAAAGAAAAAGAAATCAACAATAACACTGGGAAGAAGTTGATCCTAGCCCTCACGGATGACTTTCAGGGGTTTGAGACTTGAGTGGAGAAAATAATTCAGATGTGGTGAAAACAGCAAGAGAACTAGAATTAGAAGTGGAACCTGAAGATGTGACTGAATTGCTGCAATTTCATGATAAAACTTGAAGGGATAAGGAGTTGCTTCTTATGGTTGAGCAAAGAAAGTAGTTTATTGACATGAAATCAGCTGATGAAGATGCTGTGAACACTGTTGAAATGACAACAAAGAATTTTAGAATATTACATAAACAAAGCAGCAAGGTTTGAGATGACTGACTCCAATTTTGAAAGAAGTTCTGTGGGTAATATGCTATCAAACAGCACTGCATGCTACAAAGAAATCTTTCACGTAATAAAGAGTCAATTCATGCAGTAAACTTCACTGTTATCTTATCTGGAGAAACTGCCACAGTTACCACAACCTTCAGCAACCCATCTGCCATCAACATTGAGTCAATGCTCTCCACCACCACCAGCAAAAAGATTATGACTTACTGAAGGCTCAGATGATCATTAGTATTTTTTGGTAATAAAGTATTTTTTTTAGAGCCGGGTATGGTAGTGCATGCCTGTAGTCCAACTTACTTAGGAAGCTGAGGAGGAGGGGAGGAGTGCTTGAGCCCAAGCGTTTGAGTCCAGCCTGAGTAACATGGCAAAACCCATCTTTAAAAAAATAAAAACAAAAATAATTTTTAAATTAAGGTATGTACATTGCTTTTTAAAGACATAATGCTATTGCACACTTAACAGACTACAGTACATTATAAATATCATTTTTATATGCAGTGGGAAGTCAAAAATTCATATGATGGCCAGGCGCGGTGGCTTATGCCTATAATCCTAGCACTTTGGGAGGCCAAGGTGGGTGGATCACAAGGTCAGGAGATTGAGACCATCTTGGCTAACACAGCAAAACTCCATCTCTACTAAAAATGCAAAAAATCAGCCAGGCATGGTGGCTTTGTCTGTAGTCCCAGCTACTTGGGAGGCTGAGGCAGGAGAATCGCTTGAACCCGGGAGGTCGAGGTTGCAGTGAGCTGAGATCACACCACTGCACCCCAGCCCGGCGATAGAGCAAGACTCCATCTAAACAAAAAAAAATTAATGTGACTCATTTTATTGCAGTGGTCTGGAACTGAGCCCACAGTATTTCCAAAGTATATCTGTACTTTTTCAAAAAATTAGATTATATATATTCACACCTCTATTTTATCTCTAATTCCTCACCTGTCCAGTTCAAATAAATCTTATCTTTTAAAAACACATTGTAAAGGATAATTTACTTCCTAAATATGTTCAATTTACATTATGCTACATATTTTTCTCTCCATACAAATTTAGAAGAAAAAACAATGAAAAAGGCTACTGGTTACATAACTGGCCAGTGTTGGAAGTACTTGTGAAAAAACCATGATCAATTTAAGTTTTTTTTGTTTTTACTTAGGAGAACAAGGGGATAAAACTCACTGCATTTCAAGCAACTGCGCCAAAAAATCATGTATCTTCAAAACCATTTTACTCCTAGGTTTTAAAAAAAACAAAACAACTTTTACATTGTTTTCATATACATTTCTCTCTTTCCTACCCTTGAATTTAACCCTACAGAAAAGGTAAGTGCAATTTAGATAATATACTACCAGCAGTTACTCACTTGCTAAGCAATAGTTTATCCAATTAGGTATTTTCTGGCCTGTTATGGAAAATGCCAAAATAAAAAGGCTTATTAAATTCACGTTAGATTATATCTGTCACTTCTTCCTTGTTAAAGGCAATTACTACCGAAGAAAATAAATTAAGCCTAATAATGTCACTCATTACAAAATTGGGTACTATCAAATTTTTACGGCTTTACAGGTAGTTGCTAATAGATTAAATGATGTTAATATTCTTATAATCTGAAGAAAGCAAATTTCTGCAAACATAATGGGACTAGTAAAGATGAAATAATGAAAGACAGTAGAGGTGGTGGAGAAAAGAAATTAAAAAAAATAAATGAAATGAGGTACAGATGGACTTCATTTGTTTGCAGCTTATGAAATTAATGAAGACAACAGCAAAAACAAAAGCCTAAAGGGATTAAAATCTAAGGGTGGCAAACATAAGCAACAAAGAAAGTGCAGATTCAAATACACAGAAGCCTTACTATCACATTTGGAATTAAAAAATAAGTAAATAAATATGCACAGGCCTGAGAGAGAACCTAATTTCTTTGAGCTGAAGTTGAGTTGTGAGAATAACTTTCAAGTTCAAAGTAGATTAAACTTGTTTTCCACTTTTCATCATCCTATTCAGCAAAGTGAAAACAACCTTGGGGACAGAGTTTAAATAAAACCCTTTTTCTGATATTCCCCTAAAAAATTCTCTCACTAGAAGGAAAATAATAAAAGGAACAGTTTTCTCAATAGTTTGTATTTTCAAACAAGATTCATAAAAATCCTCGAATGGTTTTAAGAAAAAGAAAACCAGACCAGCCCGGTCAACATGGAGAAACCTATCTCTACTAAAAATACAAAATTAGCCAGGCCTGGTGGCGCATGCTTGTAATCCCAGCTACTTGGGAGGCTGAAGCAGGAGGATCAGTTGAACCTGGGAGGCAGAGGTTGCGGTGAGCCGAGAACACGCCATTGCACTTCAGCCTAGGCAAAAAGAGTGAAACTCCCTCTCACAAAAAAAATAAAAAGAAAGAAAAAAAAGAAAAAACCAACCACTGTTTACACGAAGGAACTGCAATGTATTATATGCTAAAAAGGAAAGTGAGAATCATGGAATCACGGGATTAAAAGTAATTTTGAGGCCAGGCGAAGCGGCTCACACCTGTAATCTAAGCACTCTGGGAGGCAGAAGCAGGCAAATCACTTAAGGTCAGGAGTGTGAGGGCAGCCTGGCCAAAATGGAACCTTGTTTCTACTAAAAATACAAAAATTAGCCGGTACCATGGTGGGTACCTGTAATCCCACCTACTTGGGAGGCTGAGGCAGAAGAATTGCTTGAACCTGGGAGGCGTAGTTTGTAGTGAGCCGAGATCACACCACTGCACTCCAGCCTGGGTGACAGAGCAAGACTCCATCTCAAAAAACATAAATAAAATAAAAGTAATTTTGAGAGCTTATTCTCTTATCCTAAATTCATATAACCAAAGAAGCTGCTCACAATTTACAGACTTGAAAAATAAGGGGCTTCAAATTACAAATATATTTAATACTGTAATATTAACAAAGATTTAATTGCTTGTTTAAAAATTCAAAACAATTCCCCTAGCAAGTGTGTACTGTTACCACTTAAAGAAAATAACAGGGATAATCACATTCATCAAATACTTTTTTAAGCTGATGCTATGCTAGTCACCACAATGACTATCAATTGTACTTTTGTTCTGCCATTAAAAAATTCTTAGACCATTCACTACTGAATTACTGTTTAGCTGGTAAACTGAGGCAAAATACTGAATAACCTGAGAAGTCACAAGTACAGTCAAAGTTCACAGTACAAAACTACTGAACCATGCTCCCTCTTTATACAATATTATATAAACTGCTAAGTTTAAATGTTATCCACTTAGTTGGTTTTAAAGTCTTTTCCAGATACAATCTAAACTGCGAGGAAAAAGTGAATTCTAAATTCCACATAAACTGACTTCTACTGTGCCATCCTTTTTGCTTGAAAACTCTTCAAACATTGCCACTGATTCAGTTTCACCTGTTGGTAATGAACACAGAACTCATTGTGGGGAAAAACAAACCAGTGTGTGGGAAAAGTAAGAGAACTTATCAGATATACAGGGGAGTGAAACAAGTAACTGAAAAACACTTCAACCACAACACTATTCTCTGCCTTAAACAAGGCATTTTGAATTCTGACATTCTAGTTACCTTTTCCTTCTTGAAAAATTCTACAGGTTCCAAAAGCA
Source organism: Lagothrix lagotricha (assembly GCA_963574225.1). Classification (NCBI taxonomy): domain Eukaryota; kingdom Metazoa; phylum Chordata; class Mammalia; order Primates; family Atelidae; genus Lagothrix; species Lagothrix lagotricha. The sequence goes on from CAUYNB010040922.1 coordinate 241,880, forward strand.
CCCAAGTTGCGAACTCACCTGGTTCATCTGAATCCTGAATCCGAGTTTTTATGTCTGCTAAACTAAGCTCTTGAGAGATCGAAGCTGCTGCTGCCCCCTCCTCTGGGTCCTCTACCTTAGTCACAGTAAAGTGCGGCATCGTTACTCTTTCTATATTTAAACTTCCTTCCAATTAGTTTTCCCTTCCTACCTCTTCCTTGCTGTTCTTTCAGGCTGCGAACCCCGCCTACAGGAGACAGTGGCTGGGATTCGGGAAGTACTTTAAGCTCACGTGACCTACAGGCCTGAGGGAGTGGGGCGCTTGAAGACACGCCTTCCACAGTGTTTATCACTTAAAAGGATTAAGCACTCCACCCTTGCTTATTGTTATTAACCTGAAGAACCCCAAGAAGAGTTTCGCCTGCTTTCCCAGAGCTGCGGAAAGCTGGAGACTGGACAGAATTCACAGTGAACTACCGTGCACTGCTTGCTCCTCTGTTTCCTTCACTGAAGTTGTCATCCTTATGTGCACGTCATGATCTCAACCTTTGCCTTCGTATTTCACACAAGAAAGATCAGGGAACAGTTCACTTTTTTTTTTTTTTTTTTTTGATACAGAGTCTTGTTCTGTCGCCCAGGCTGGAGTGCAGTGGCGCAATCTTGGCTCACTGCAACCTCTGCCTCCCAGGTTCAAGCGATTCTCCTGCCTCAGCCTCCTGAGTAGTTGGGACTACAAACAAATGCCACCACGTCTGGCTAAATTTTTTTTGTATTTTTAGTAGAGACAGTCTTACCATGTTGGTCTGGCTGATCTCAAACTCTTGACCTCAAATGATCCGCACCCCTTCAGCCTCCCACAGTGCTGGGATTACCAGCATGAGCCACTGCGCCCGGCCAGGAACGGTTCATTTTTATACTGTCCTCTTTAAATAAAGACTGGCACTACATCAACTTGGAATACGAAAGATGCAGCTGGGGTAGCTCAGGCCTGTAATTCTAGACCAGCCTGGCCAACATGGTCAAACCCCATCTCTGCTAAAAATACAAAAATTAGCCAGGCGTGGTGTCTCATGCCTGTACTCCCAGCTACTCTGGAGGCTGAGGCCAGTGAATCTCTTGAACCTGGGAGGTGGAGGCTGCAGTGAGCCGAGATCATGCCACTGCACCCCAGCCTGGGTGACAGAGTGAGACTCTGTCTCAAAAAAAAGGCCAGGTGTGGTGGCTCACGCCTGTAATCTCAGCATTTTGGGAGACAGGTAGGTGGATCACAAGGTCAGGAGTTCCAGACCAACCTGACCAAAATGGTGAAACCTCGTCTCTACTAAAAATACAAAAATTAGCCGGGCACGGTGGCAGGTGCTTGTAGTAATCCCAGCTACTCAGGAGGGTGAGGCAGAGAATTGCTTGAACATGGGAAGCGGAGGCTGCAGTGAGCAAGATGGCTCCACTGCACTCTAGACTGGGCGACAGAGTAAGACTCTGACTCAAAAAAAAAAAAAAGAAGATATATTCCCACAAAAGGACTTGCACAAAAATGTTCACAGCAGTTTATTCATAATGTCCAAAAACTGGAAACATCTTAGGTATGCATTCACAAGACAATGGATAAAGTGTGATATAGTCATACAAAGAATTACTACTCAGCAATAATAAGGAATGAACTATTAATATGTTCAACAACATGGATGAATCTCAAAACCATTATACTAGGTGAAAGACGCTTTAAACAGAAGAGTACATAATATGTGAATCCACTTTTATAAGGTTTTAGAACAGACAAAACTAACCTATGATGCCGAAAAAGCAGGATGATGGTTGCATCTGGAAGAACAGAGATAGAGATTAACTAGGACTGGGCCTGAAACAACTTCCTAGAGTGATGGTAACATTCTGCATCTTGATGGGGCTTAGGATTCCACAGGTGCATGCATCTGTCAAAACTCAGCCAATGTTCACTATAAACTTGAGCCTTTGCTGGGGCCAGTGGCTCACACCTATGTCCTAGCACTTTGGGAAGCTGAGGCAGGCAGATCACCTGAGGTCAGGAGTTCAAGACCAGCCTGACCAACATGAAGAAACCCCGTCTCTACTAAAAATACAAAATTAGCCAGGCATGGTGGTACACATTTGTAATCCCAGACTTGGGGAGGCTGAGGCAGGAAAATTGCTTGAACCTGGGAGGCAGACATTGTGGTGAGCCAAGATCGCATCATTGCACTCCAGCCTGGGCAACAATAGCGAAACTCCGTCTTAAAAAAGACACACACACACACACACACACAAACTTTGCCTTCACTGTATGGAAAATTTACCTCAAAAGAAAAAAGTTGCAATGACTGAATTCAAATTCATAATTATGAATTCTCATTTATACCTCATAATAATGCATTGTGAAGTATCTGTGGGAAGTGAACTGATTCTGCAATTTACCTTAAAATGCATATAACAGGATAGATGGACACAGATGTGAAAAGACAATTATAATAAAATGTTAATGATAGAATCTGGGTGGTGGGTGTATGGGTGTTCACTGTAAAAGTCTTTCAACTTCTTATATGCTTGAAAATTTTCATAATAGGCTGGGCGAGGTGGCTCACGCCTGTAAGCCCAGCACTTTGGGAAGCCAAGGCGGGCGGATTACTTGAGATCAGGAGTTCGAGACCAGACCAGCCAACACGGTGAAACCCATTTCCACTAAAAATACAAAAATCAGCCAGGTGCCATGACAGGCACCTATAATCCCAGCTACTCAGGAGGCTGAGGCAGGAGAATTACTTGAACCTGGAGGGTGGGAGTTGCAATGAGCTGAAATCCCGCCACTGCGTTCTACACTCTGTCTCAAAAAAAGAGAAAATTTTCGTAATAAAATGTTGAAAAAATACAATGGACATCATGAAGAAAATGAATAGGCAAGCCACAGACTGGGAAAAAATATTCACAAAACATATGCTTGACAAAGGAGATCTGTATCTAGAATATATCAAAATTCCCTACACCTCACTAATATGAAGACCAACAAACAAAATGGGCAAAAGATTTAAACAATTGACAAACGAAGATACATAAACCACAAAAAGCTGTTGAAAAGGTGCTCAATCCCTGGCTATCAGGGAAATGCAAACTAAAATCACAATATAAAACAAGGGTCCCCAATCCCTGGGCCATGGACTGGTACTGGTCCCTGGCCTGTCAGGAACTGGGCCACACAGCTGGAGGATGAGCGGCAGGCAAGCACTTCCGCCTTAGCTCCGCCTCCTGTCAGATCAGCAGCAGCATTAGATTCTCATAGGAGTGCCAACCCTATTGCAAACGGCATATGCGAGGGATCTAGGCTGTGTGCTCCTTACGAGAATCTCATGCCTAATGATCTGAGATGGAACAGTTTCATGCCAAAACCGTGCCTGTCCCCTACCTTAGTCTGTGGAAAAATTGTCTTCCATTAAACCAGTCTCTGGTGTCAAAAAGGTTGGGGACTGCTGATTTAAAAGACTGTTGGCATTCAGGCATGGTGGCTCAGGCCTGTAACAGCAGCACTTTTGGGGGCCAACGTGGAAGGACTGCTTGAGCTTAGGAGTTTGAGACCAGCCTGGGTAACAAGGGGAAACCCCTTCTCTACCAAAATTCAGAAAAATTTAGCCAGGTGTGCTACTACACACCTATAGTCCCAGGTAAGGCAGGAGGATTGCTTTAGCCTGGGAGGTTGAGGCTGCAGTGAGCCCTAATTGTGCCACAGCACACCAGCCTAGGTGACAGAGTGAGATCCTGTCTCAAAAAAAGAAAAAAGACTTTTGGCAAAGATGTAGCATAAACATTGTTGGGGAATGTAAAATGGTACAATCATTTTGGAAAAAGTTCCAGTGGTTTTTTTATAAATCAAAAACAGGTGCCTACCCTAAGACCCAGCAATTCTTTTCTCAGTATTTTTACCCAAGATAAATAAAAGTGTAAATCCATAAAAAATTCAAACAAATATGCATATAGCAGCTTTATTCATAATAATCCAAGCAGGAAATAGCCCAGGTATCCATCAATAAAATAATCAACCTATAGCATATGGCATATGATGAATTATTATTCAATGATAAACAGGAATCATACAGGTATAAAATATTTATATTTTTATACTTTAAAAAATTATGATATTTTAAAGTAATAAGATACAAAGGTCAGTACGGGGCAAAAGGGGCATTTATAATGGCATTACTCCTATAGTGCTTTACATAGTAGGGCAAATCTTATACATATTGTATTTATGTTACTAATTAGTTTCAGTAAAACACATTATTTGTGACTATATTATACCTGCTAAAAAATAGTTAGCATGTCCATTCTTTAGAAGAATGAGTCTATTTAGGGGTAGTATTTTGACACTGCAATCTTAATATGTTATATTAGCATAGCTCAGAACTCGTAATAACCAGTGTTTTGTTTTATTCAGCCCATTTATTTAAAAAAATTTTAAGTCAGATTTAGTGAAAAGATCAGAACAATTAAGGGAAAGTCAGTGGGAAATTATTTTCAACATAAGGATTCTCTATCAGAGGGCTACTGGTCAGCACTGTACATCCCACACTCCACACCCCCTCCAGTGTGGTATCATTTAGAAGGTTAGGTGAACATGAAAGGATGTGAACCACTGTTTTAGAATACTGCTTTGCAACTTATCTCTGGTAAAGAACTTATTTTTTCTTTGAATCTCCAATTCATTACAGGCCAATAATTTTGTTAAAAAATATTAAAAATGAATTACTAGAAAAACAAAATAAATATATACCAAATACAAGCCCCAATTTGTTATTGTTAGATTTGACAGACATACATTTGTTCTATCAAATTGCTATGCAAGTTTCTAAAAACTCAATTTCTGAACTTATCTCCTCACAGATAACAAACAGCTTATAGGCCAGCACTGTCTCTTACTACACTCTGAATAGTTCTGTGTTAGAAAACGCTATAAACATCTTACAGGACAATGAGCGGTTCACCACTTACGTTTAGGGTTACTAGTATACCTGGAGCCTGAAAGATACAGTCTCATTCGTAAGTAGAAGGTGTATACACGTTTTCCTTATTTATCATATTCAGCAAACCCTTTTATCCCTCTGCAACTCAGACAGTAAATATTAGTGAAAAATATCAAAATGATCACAAATTCTAAATTTTGCCTCCTATGTATACAATTATTGAAGGAATCAATTACTTTGGTAAAGACCAACTATCATGGGATGTTAAGGACTTACTACTTAAGTCTTCTATATCTCGACTTGAAACTTATCTATGAAAATGGATTTTTATGAAATGTTATCACTGGTGAATATATAATGAATTTGGCAGCTAAAACTAAAAGATAATAAATATATAAAATACATTATTTTCTGATGGATTCCTCATATTGTAGAGTAAGGAAGGCAAAGAGTTCTCCAAGTTAACACCTCAGGAAAATCTCATGCTTTAACTGAGGCCAAAAGGATCACGCATTTACTCAGTAATATTTGAGTGCCAACTATGTGCCAAGAAATAGGAATGAAATGGAGAGCAAGACACTGTTCCTGCCCAAGAAGCTCACAGTCTTATTATCCAATTAACTATAGACTCAAAGGCAATATAAAACTAGGATTATAAGTACAATGCACTACAAGCAAAGAACGAACTTTGAGAACACAACACACCACGACCTACCCGTCTACTTTTTCAGAAAACTAAAAGGTGTATCTTCACTAGAGGAAAGAATGGAGTAGGATAGTTGATGGCTAATTTGATAGCTACTTCAGCCATTTCAGCCGCTGATCCAAATACTAAAGCAGGCATTATGAAATGCCTCTGAGTCCTCAGTTTCCACTGTTACCTCTTTCACCGTATCACAACTCTTTATAAAAGGCGGCCAGCTTTTTCCTTAGTCCAATGTCATTATAGCCTAGGTGTGATAGGACCTAAGAATCACCAACCAAGGAGGTAGCACTGGCAGGTATGAACACAGACATTCAGTAACTCAGAATTTCACTTCTGATGTATGACGCTTCTAGTCAACACAACAACAGTATATAGAAAATAAATCTCACATTAAGCAACATATTGTTAAAACTAAGGACATATTTCTTAAAATGTGAAGGAAAATGAAAACATAATTCAAAACAAAATTTCGGTTAATTTTTTCTCAGAAAACAAGTGTTTTTATAAGTTACTGCTTTTTCCCTCCCTTGAAACAAAACTCAATTTTAGATCTACGGAGACTTGGGTCAAAATCTTCATTAGGACAGAAGGACTAATGTAACTAGGTCAGTAACTGTCGATGAAACTCAGCACTACTACACTGCTCTAGGCACATAATTTGTGTAAATGACAATGAAATACCTAACCTTATACTAGATTTCCTTTTAGGAAAACAGAATCTAAGTTATTCAGAGAATATGCCATTTTATTACTTTTTTTTTTTTGGATACAGGATCTTGCTCTGTCACCCAGGCTGGAGTGCAGTGTAATGATCACAGCTCACTATAACCTCGACCTCTCAAACTCAAGCAATCCTCCCATCTCAGCCTCCCAAGTAGCTGGGACTACAGGTGCACATCACCACGCTTGGCTACTTTTTTTTTTTCCGTAGAGATGAGGATTTACTATGTTGCCCAGGCTAGCAATTGCATCCTAATAAATGTTTCAATAGGGCCAACTACTATTAGCATGCCAGAGAAAATGCAGTGTAATGACAAAAATGCTGGTCTTAGCATTACATGTGCCTGGGTTCAAATCATTATTCTTCATTTTATTACTTGTATGACCTTGGGCAAGTTACTTAACCTTATCAACTTTAGGTTTCTCTTGGATGAGAAAAATTTCATCTTAGTACAGAAGAAAATGACTTTAAAAATGAAAAATACCCAAACTGATCATTTTTCAAAAGGGGAAAGAACTGACTTCATCTAATAGGAAAGAATGTTTGTCTTTTCTTTTTTTTTTTTTTTTTGAGACAGAGTCTTGCTCTGTTGCCTAGGCTGGAGTGCAGTGGCACGACCTCGGTTTACTGCAACCTCCGCTTCCCGGGTTCAAGTGATTCTCCTGCTACAGCCTCCTGAGTAACTGGGATTACAGGAATCCACCACATACCTGGCTAATTTTTGTATTTTTAGTAGAGATGGGGTTTCACCACGTTGGCCAGGCTGGTCTTGAACTTCTGACCTCAAATGATCCACCTACCTTGGCCTCCCACAGTGCTGAGATGACAGGCGTGAGTCGCCATGCCCAGCTGGGAAGAATATTTTTCTATTCCTATCAAGTCTTAAAATTTCATTTGAAATGGAGCATGCTGTTGAACCAGAAAAAAAAATAAATCAACCAAGCATAATCTTTTGCATGCATCTTAGGATGTAAATTAGCCAGCTGTGAAAAAGGCTGTCAAAAAAAAAAAAAAAACTTTAAATATGGTAAATGCAAATGCTCTCAAAATAGAATAAAGGTAAATTTTGGTAAGATTCAATTTCTCACAGATCCTCAAAGTGAAAATGTACATGTATATATAAGAGCTTTTAACTTATCGGTGTTCTCTCTTCTCTCTTTTTTTAAACTGGCAATATAAAAAACAAATAGCTTTACCTCAAAGTAAATGTAGACCTGTCTGGTAAAATGAGATAAATTCAAGTGCTACTTTGCCAAAAATTAAAGTTATTTACCAAATGGTTATGACTATAAACAGATGAATGTCATCAATTGAATATTTTGCATGGATTTCTCAAGGCCGTCCCAAACGTAACGAAGGTTAGCAAAGCAGTAATGAAACTACAAACCAAAAAGCTGCCACTGGTTAATTTAGCTAGAAAACTGAAGACTGAAACCCAGCTCTGAGCTAACAGGAAATTTTAAAAAGAAAAGAAAAAAAAGACTAAAATTAGAATTAACACCTAACTGCCTCCGTCATTTCCTAACAATGTGGCTTTTGTTTTCTATTTCTACAGTTGTATTTTCTTTCTTTCTTTCTCTCTCTCTCTCTCCCTTTCTTTCTTTTTCTGAGAGGGAGTCTCACTCTGTTACCCAGGCCAGAGTGCAGTGGTGCGATCCTGGCTCACTGCAACCTCTGCCTCCTGGGTTCAAGCGATTCTCTTGCCTCAGCCTCCCAAGTAGTTGGGACTTCAGGCACGTGCTACCACGTCCGGCCTTCTATGGTTAATTTTTTCGTATTTTTAGTAGAGGTGGGGTTTCACGTTAGCCAGGATGGTCTCGATCTCCCAACCTTGTGATCTGCCTGCCTTGGCCTCCCAAAGTGCTAGGATTAAAGTGTGGGCCACCATACCTCGCCTTCTACAGTTTTCAACTACAAAAACTAAAATTTTTTTCTTTTTTTTTTTTTAAGAGACGGGGTCTCGCTATGTTGCCCAGGCTGGAGTGCAGTGGCTATTCACAGGCGCGATCCCACTACTGATGAGCACGGGAGTTTTCACCTGCTACGGTTCCCATCTGGGCCGGTTCACCCTTCCTTAGGTAACCTGGTGGTCTCCCGCACCCTGGAGGTCACCATATTGATGCTGAACTTAGTGCAGACATCCGATCAGCATAGCACACTATACCCCAGAATTCCTGGGCTCAAGTGATCCTCCCACCTCAGCTTCCTGAGTAGCTGGGACTACAGGCACACACCACTGTGCCTGGCAAAAACTGAAATTTTAAGAAGAAAAAATCTTCAGCCTTTACATTTTTTTCAGTCAAGACATCCAAAGATAACTTCAAAATTTCAGTTTTTGCATAGCCCCTCAGACTGACTTATTTACAGTATTGACTTGATTCTGAAATCTTGTTAAGCATAAACTCCACTTTAACTTAAAAATTCTTCAAAAGTAAAACACACCTGAATATCACAAATGTTAAAATATGGTAATCACCTTAGAGTTGAGCAAATATGGTGATAATGTTTCCTACTAATCATCTATTGAACTTCTACCATTAAGGCAAGGTGCTGTATGAGTGTGTATATGATGTGTGTTCTGCAGTTTTGTGCTCATACCTTCAAATGTAATTGTTGAAATTCTTAAAAATACACCAGGGCCGGGTACGGTGGGTCACACCTGTAATCCTAGCACTTTGGGAGGCTGAGGCAGGCAGCTTGCTTGAGCCCAGGAGTTCAAGACCATCCTAAGCAACGTGGCAAAACCCAATTTCTACCAAAAGCAAATACAAAAATTAGCTGGGCGTGGTGGTGCATGCCTGTACTCCCAGCTACTCGGGAGGCAGAGGTAGGAGGATCGCTTAAGCCCAAGAGTTCCGGACTGCAGTATACTACGAATGTGCCTCTGAATAGACACTGGACTCTAGCCTGGGTAACAGAGTTAGACTCTGTCTCAAAAACAATAAAATAAAATATACCCTGAACCACTAATTACAGGGTTTTAACAGACAATGGCGGCCGGGTGTGGTGACTCACATCTGTAATCCTAGTACTTCGGGAGGCCGAGGCACACGGATCATGAGGTCAGGAGTTCAAGACCATCCTGAAGACCAACATGGTGAAGACCCATCTCTACTAAAAATACAAAAATAAGCCTGGCGTGGCGGTGTGCACCTGTAATCCAAGCGCTCATGAGGCTGAGGCAGGAGAATCGCTTGAACCCAGGAGGCAGAGGTTGCAGTGAGTCAAGCGCACTCCAGCCTGGGTGACAGAGCGAGACTCCATCTCAAAGAACAAACAAACAAACAAACAGAGAATGGCTTCTTGTTTTTCCATATACTTGTAAAACTTGTAAAACTTTATAAAAATAATACATTGTTTTAACATTCGCAAAATAAAATGCTCACATAATTCCTACACTATAGCACTCCAAACATTCATACCTACTCCTCAGAAACACACATCACCAAAAACTTAACACATGTAACTTCATTATTGTGAATCAACAAGCTCACCAGGTACAGCTGTATAGACCGTGCACAAGGGCATTAGGCCAGAAGGGCAAGGGGAAAGGGGTTGAAATCCAGCTTGCCCTTCTCCAGCGAAGCCATGATGGCTCAGGGTACAAAGGGGTGCCTTTCTAGAATTTGCACAAAGTTCTTAGTAGTCCAGAAGTATATGTTAGACCCGAAGGGCAAAAGCAGCAGCAGCCATAATTCAAAAGCTTACAGAATTATAAGTGGCCTTAAACGTCGGCATTAGAAACATTCTCCTTCTAACAGCTTTAAAAATGGGAAAACAGGACTATCATAAGGTTCCCAGGTTTGCAGGAGTGCCTTCTTTCATTTGTTTCTTCCATTCCAGTAAAGGTAATATCAAAATTAACGAGAATCTGGAATCTAGAAACATGCCACTGAAAAGAAAAAAAAATTGGGCTCATGGTGGAAAGACTTACTAAGGACCTAAGAGACCACTGAAGATCAAAGACAAGAAGTTGAGGTAATCACTGTATCAATCACTGATATCTAATCAAATACCTACAGTATTCTAGGACACACTCAATAAAAGAAAATCCTTTAATTGTAATTTAACCTTTTAAAAATTTGGCCAGGCATGGTGGCTCATGCCTGCAATCCTAGCACTTTGAGAGGCCCAAGTGGGAGGATCACTTGAGCTCAGGAGTTTCCCCAGACATGTTCAAAGATAAAAGCTAAGAAATAGTAAAATGTACCTTTTACTCTACTTCAACAAATTATAAACATTTGCTAATCTTGTTCTGTCTATCTCTCCCCAGCTTTTTTGAGGAGGAGTGGGGAGGAAGGAGCTGGAGTATATTTCATTTAACCTGTAAATACTTCAATATATATCTTTACAGATAAGAGCTTTACATTACCACAGTGTCATATACATCTCTAATAAAATTAACAATAATTCCTTAATATTGTTTAATACCATGTACATGTTCAAATTGCCCCCACTTATCGCAAATCTTTTTTCATTTGTTTTGTGCACATCAGCATCCAAACCAAGCTAACACACTGCATTTGGCTGATGTGGCTCTTTTTATCTGTAACAGCTTTCTCTTCCTTCCCATCATTCCTCCGCTACCCCATCCCAATTATTCGTTGAATAATCTAGTTATTCAATAAAACTTCCCATATTCTGGATTTGGCTGATTGCTTCTTGTGGTGTAAAGCAGTATATTATAAAGTTTAATCTGGCTATGGAGTATAGAGAAGAGAGGAAAAACAGTTAACGTTAATAATCAAAATGTTGTGGACAAGTGATACTGAAAAGCTTTTTTTTTTTTTTTTGGAGACGGAATCTTGCACTGATGCCAGGGTTGCAGGGCAGTGGTTCGATCTCGGCTCATTGCAACCTCTGCCTCCTGGGTTCAAGCGATTCTCCTGCCTTAGCCTCCCGAGTAGCTGGGACTACAGGCACGCACCACCATGCCCAGCTAATTTTTTGTATTTTTAGTAGAGACAGGGTTTTACCATGTTGGCCAGGCTAGTCTCCAACTCCTGACCTTGTGATCTGCCCGCCTCGGCCTCCCAGAGTGCTGGGATTACAGGCGTGAGCCACTGCACCTAGCCAGAAAAGCTTTTTTTAAAGAAAAAAAAAAAAAATCTAAGGCCAGGAAGGGTGGCTCACACTTGTAATCCCAGTAAAACAGTAAACATAGTAAAATCTAGTCTCTAAAATAGGCAACATAGTAAAATCTAGTCTCTACAAAAAAATTAGCTTGGCGTGGTGGTGTGCACCTGTGTTCCCAGCCACCCAGGAGGCTGAGGTGGCAGAATTACTTGAGGTCAGAAAGTTGAGGCTGCAGTGAGCAGTGATGACACCACTGTATCCAGCCTGGGTGACAGAATGAGACCCTGTCTCAAAAAAAAAAATCCATCAAGAGGATGCTTTCAGGCAAGCTAAAAAGGCACCAAATCAATGTATTTTATAAAATAGATTACTTCCTTAAATGATGTCATCTAGCTCACTATCAGAATGCCAAAGTAAAACATGGATTGCATTCAATAATCATATAATATAGAAGCTATATTAAAGAGAAAGTTAATAGTCCAGCTTGACCAACATAGTGAAACCCGGTCTCCACTAAAAATACAAAAATTAGCCAGGTATGGTGTATGGTGCTTCGCACCTGTAGTCCCAGATACTAGGGAGGCGGAAGCAGGAGAATCGCTTGAACCTGGGAGGTGGAGGTTGCAGTGAGTGGAGACTGCCCCACTGCACTCCAGCCCGGGTGACAGACTGAAGTTCCATCTCAAAAAAAAAAAGAAGGGTAATAATCACCTATGATTGGCAATACAATAAAATTCACTTATTTTGGTGTGTGGCTAAAAATGAGAATTTTGTTGTTTTTTTGTTGGGTTTTGTTTGTTTTATCAGGATAGAGGTATTTTTTAATTTTTATTTATTTTTTTTGAGATGGAGTCTCACTCTGTCGCCAGGCTGGAGTGCAGTGGCAAGAGCTCGGCTCACTATAACCTCCGACTCCCTGGTTCAAGGGATTCTCCTGCCTAAGCTTCCCGAGTAGCTGGGATTACAGGCATGTGCCACCACACCCAGCTAATTATTAGTAGAGATGGGGTTTCACCACGTTGGCCAGGATTGTCTCGATCTCCTGACCTCATGATCTGCCTGGCTTGGCTTCCCAAAGTGCTGGGATTACAGGTGTGGGTCATTGCACCTGGTCTTATTTTTAATTTAATTAATTAATTAATTAATTTGAGATAGAGTCTCACTCTGTTACCCAGGCTGGAGTGCAACTTCTGCCTCCCAGGTTCTCATGCCTCAGCCACCTGAGTAGCTGAGATTACAAGTATGTACCACAACGCAAGCTAAGTTTTCGTATTTTTAGTAGAGATGGGTTTCACCATGTTACCCAGGCTGGTCTTAAACTCCTGGCCTCAAGTGATCCACACACCTTGGCCTCCCAAAGTGCTGAGATTATAGGCATCAGCCACCACCCCCAGCCTAGAGGTATTTTTTAAAAAGCTCTCTAGATCATTTCATTATGCAGCCAGATGAATTAGTACTGGTCTAGCACATACATTAATATGCCTTTATCACAATACATTTTTAATTTGTCTCTTGTTTTTAAGTATACAAGATCTTCCACTCGATATATATTTATTATATACAAGTTATATGGGATATCACATATTATACGAGGTGTAAGTAATTTTGTATCCTTGTCCTAAAGAACCCTACAGGATAGTTGAGAAAGATAATATATAAATAAAAACAACATAAAGTGATGCAGGCATTATAGGGACAAAAAGAGCCTGGTTTATTATATCTGGATATGGGGTTCAATCAGAAAAGGTTTCAGAAAGGACATGACTCCTTAAAGAAAGGAGTTATCTGATCCTACCCTCCTCCCTCCTCCTTTCCCCCTCCTCCTCCCTCCACAAAAAAAAAAAAAAAAAAGAAAAAGAAAAAGAAAGGACTTATCTAAATTACCTTTGTGTCTCTAACATCTCTCACAAAAACTTGGTTAACAGCCAGTCTCTAAGTTGTTATACTTAGACCCCAACTCTGCACTTCAGAAAACCAACCCCAAGGCTACACACTAGATCACATTACATGAGAAATGCCCCACCTCTGAAATCGCTCACTCCAACAACATTCAACCGTCTGATCAGTCTGTAATCTTTCTACACCTTTCAACACACTTCACCTTATCAAGTCCTCCAGTCTCTTAGTGTCTCTATTTTATCTCAGTTCATCATTTCCTTTGCTGTATTTTTGCATATTCTACTGTTGGACTTACACAGCAGTATAATTTATATACAAATGTGTTTGCTTTCCCTATTAGATCACAACTTTCCTTAGAATAGATAATGGATTCTTTTTCTCCATCTTTTACACCCAACATCTTTAACCGCCAGTACAGGGCCTTATCCTTAATAAGTGCTCAGAGTAACAAATATTTGATGAAGAAATAAATAAAGTACTCTAGTCATTTTCACTACTACACCATCAGATCTGCAAAGGCAGAAACTATATCTTATCTGTATATTTCCTACAATTAATATCAGACTGCCTCATACATATCAGAGTCTCAGGGAGTATTTGTTGAATTATAAAAGGTTGAAATGTATTAGGGACTGCACGCAGGGTGTGTGGTTTACACCTGCAATCCCACCACTTTGAGAGGCTGAGGCAGGCAGATCATTTGAGTTCAGGAGTTCAAGACCAGCCTGGTCAACATGGTGAAACCCCATCTCTGCTGAAAAGACAAAATTTAGCTGGGTGTGGTTGCAGACGTCTGTAATACTAGCTACTTGGGAGGCTGAGGCAGGAGAATCACTTGGTCCAGGGAGGCAGAGGTTGCAATGAGCTGAGATAGCACCACTACACTCCAGACTGGGTGACATAGAAAAACTCCATCTCAAAAAAAAAAAGTATTAGGGACTGCAAATGACATATAAAACTTCGCTTCACAGCCACATGGTTATAAAGCACACATAAAAAATGTTCATCATAGCAGAGGCAAGATGATGCAAGAAAGAGGAGTGGATAAAAGTCAGGAGGCCTGAACTTCAGTGTTGGCTTTGCCACTATATGATCTACGAATAACCATCTCTACAAGCCTTAGTTTCCTCATTTATTTTGTTATTTTTTAAGTCTAATCTATTGGGGTTTTAAGTTTCCTCATTTATTAAAATGTGGTTTGATGAGAATGAGATTCTAGATCATTAGCTCTAACATGCGGTGCTTTTCAAAACCATTATAAAAGTGACACACTATAAATATTTTAAAATTGTACATGCCCTTAATTGTTTTGGTAAAAGAAAATTCCACTTTATATCTCATTTTCCAGAGGCATCCACTCTCAACAGTTTCTTTTGTATCTTTAAGGCATTCTTCATACATAAGCTAATACAGTGCCAACATTCTTGATTTTACCAACTGGACAGTCCTATACATTCATATGGAGCCTTACCAAAATGAAAGAAAAATTACTTTGACAGCAGAAAGCCAACAGCAAAAAAAAATTAAAACACACTGAAATTAAGTATTTAAAACTTAATGTGTCACCTTTTGTTTATGTGATGTAATGTGAATAAAAGACATGACAAGAAAATTCAGGCGGGAAGTTTCTCTACAGGAAGAAACGTGGGAGGAATGGGGGAAAGGATCATACCAATGTCACAACCACAGAAGGATGCACAAAGGGTCAAAAAATTCAGAGAATTGTAAATACTAAAATAGGAAACTTAATTGTGAAATGCACTATGAGCTTAAGGACAGTCAACTGTAGAAAAGGATGCAATTGTTTTCTTTTTTTTTTTTTTTTTTGAGACAGACTCTCTCTCTGTCACCCAGGCTGGAGTGCAACGGCACAATCTCGGCTCACTGTAACTTCTACCTCTCAGGTTCAAGCAATTTTCCCGCCTAAGCCTCCTGAGTTTATAGGCATGCACCACCATGCCCAGCTAATTTTTGTATTTTGCATAGAGACGGGGTTTCACCATATTGGCCAGGCTGGTCTCGAACTCCTGACCTCGTGATCCGCCCACCTAGGCCTCCCAAAGTGCTGGGATTACAGGCATGAGCCACCGCGCCCAGCCTAGGCAGGTTTTAATATAGAAAACAACTGCATCCTGGCTGGGCATGGTGGCACACATCCGTAATCCCAGCACTTTGGGAGGCCAATGTGGGCGATAACGAGGTCGGGAGATCGAGTACATCCTAGCTAACACGGTGAAATCCCATCTCTACTAAGAATACAAAAAAAAACATGCCTGTAATCACAGCTAATCAGGAGGCTGAGGCAGGAGAATTGCTTGAACCTAGGAGGCAGAGGTTGCAGTGAGCCAAGATTGCGCCACTGAACTCCAGCCTGGGCGACAGAGTGAGATTCTGTCTTAATAAATAAATAAAAATAAATAAAGCCAGCCTAGAGGGAAATGTATATTAACATTAGACGCTTTATTCACAACAGCATCCTTTGAAGATCTACATCGAAATCTAACAAGGGCTTTCACATACTGAGAAGCCAAGGGTGAAATAATTATGTTTCTAACTGGTTTCTTCTAACGGTGGGGAAAATTTATCGCATGATGACAGTCATCATAATATAGAAAGAAAAAAAAAGAGAAAAGGTAGGTCACTGCGAAAGTAGAAAACTAGTTCCACGAGAATAAGGCAAAGTGTTCTCTAATGGCCGGCCTATTTATTAATTTCCCTTTCATCTGGGTACCAGAGAGTATTTAAACATTAAAGGAATGTGTCACATAGAGAACCAAGCTTTTAACATCTGTAACCATGTAAACAACATAGACTTCACTTAGATATGTCCCCATTTTTATCCCTATAGTGTAAAAGGATACTACTCCAGACTGTAAAGAATGCTTAAGGGTAACGTAAGAACCCCAGCCTGGACAAAGATCCTGTTCTGCTAGGCTAACATATTACTGAAATAAGCTCACTTTTCAAAAGAATAAAAATACAATTCCATAACATGTAAGCCACAAGTCTAACAACACTAAACTATAAATTACCTAATGAGAACTGTATTAAAAAATTAATACTGGTATAGTCTTTACCTGATATTTTACAACTAAATACAGCATGAAGGATAAAACCACAATTTGGAATTAGTTTGGAGGAAGAGGAAATGATAAATTTTTATTTCATATTGTAATTTAATACAGTGTACAGGACACAGTATAAAATTTGTCAAGAAGTTGAAAACAGTAAAGTCTGAGAACCAACCTATAATATCTCCATAAAAGAAGAAATGATTAGTCAAGGATGAGTGAATTCTAGGACTGTAAACTTTACCAAATCTACTTTGTCTCCAGACATTAAAAACACAAACAGAATTAGGGAACTAAAATCATTCTGGTTTCCGGAACCCTTTAGGTTAAAAGGAACAATATTTTCTGACACCGGAAAATGGTGAGTAAGCCTCACTTTCACAAGTCAGTGGCTGAGGCTATGGTTTTCAAACTTGGGTGGAATATCATTTTAAGAGTCTTTAAGTGAAATTTTTATCACTGAAAGACTGTACTAGTTACAACACAGCATAAAACAAAATATATAAAGCAGTACAGGTCTCAAACTTTTAAATTTTAGAGTCCAAAAAATGTTATGATCTCCCCATTTTCTCTCTGCTCTCTCTTCCATCACCTCTTCCCACTACACCAAATAAAACCCAGCTAGCTGACACACACAAACTGGTTTAGGAAGCTGAAAGTCTGCAGGGGACAGCATGAGCCTGGAGTGGCTTGTGTGCTGCATGCTAACTATAAACACTCAACAGACATTACATCTAAAGCTCAGAGAGAAGAAACTGTATGGGAATCAGGCCCTAAAAGCCTTTTTAGAAGTCCTCCATTTGACAGAATAGCACGTAAGTTCTACCAACCATCACCCTGAGTGGGCTTAGCTACTTGTGTCAAGGTCTCTATAAAAATATAGATTTAAAAAAGAATTTTGCAATACACATCCGAAGTCGTGGACAAACGCTACTAAGATATGATCAATAACTCCTCCATGTAACTGGCCTTAAAGCAGACTGAAATAGCCAATGATGGCTACAGAACACATATCCAACCCACTAAATTTTAAAATTTAGGATTCTCTGTGCTAAAAAACGATTACATTATTTGATATCTACCCTTAATCAAAATTCTCTGTGCTAAAAAACGATTACATTCTTGGAAATCTACCCTTAATCAAAATACCCATTTCAACTCCAAGAAGACAAAAATGAGGACTAAAATATACATTTGCTTTCCTTCTTGTCATACACCTTCTCACATACCAAATTACTACTGCAAAGAGCCACTATGCTATTATTCCAAAGAGTTTCTAACATCTCAAAAAGAGGAGCCTTGATTCCTGATGATTATTATAAAATGGGAAAATGATCTTCCAGATCCATAGACAGTGATCTTGGATAAAGAAGGCCGTAATGAAAGTACGCTGCAGTCTGCGTTTCCACTTACCCTCGGTGACATCCTGGGGGTGAGAAGTCCGGTCACTGGGTGGATCCAGTGCAACAGTTGCCAGCGAAGTGGTGGCCCCAGACATCTCACTCATAGGCTCACTACGGCTTGTTTCAGGCACACTTTCCCGGGAGCTAAATCTTACTCGGGAACTAGACCGAGAGCTGAGGTCCGGACTGGTGTCTGACAAACCTGGAATGTCATCGATCTTTGTCGGTGTCACCATGAACCGAACTGAAGCCATCTTGGTGGTGGTTTCTGGAGGATGCATTTTTTTTTTCTTTTTAAGAACAAAATAAAAAAAGCGGGGGGAACCTCGCAAAATCTTCTTACTCTAGCTACTTTTGACTGCAATAATACAAAAGATAACTTGAAAAAAAACACATCTCAATAACCTTGATTCACACTACACAAAAAGCCCCAACTAAGAATCCTTCTACTCAGAATTCCAGCCGACTATCCCAGAAAGTGCACCACCAACAGGTGAATATATTTTTTTTGAGAGAGAAAAAAACCCAAAAAACAAAAAGACAAAACAATGCCAATCTTGTGTGACTTCTTTCCTTCAGAATCAAGAGCTCTCTAGCTATCCTCTCTGGTCCAGGGCCAAAGGTTCAGTGCCATGGTCTCAGAGCAGCAGATGAAGCCTCCCTCCCCTCAGCCCCCAGGTTCCTGTCGAGGTAGTCCTTTATCTGGTGGGTGTCCCACGGTTCTAGTTCACGAACGTGCGTGCAGGCCCACCTTTATCAGGCGACTACAGCGTGGAGTCAGATTGCAAAAAGGTATACACCCGGCCACCTGTTATGTATCAGGTGAATACCCCACAGGTCTGGCTGGGGGGAGGTGTGTGCAAAGCCACCTGGTGTTTTGGAGGTCGATAATCCACTTGGGTCTCGCGGGAAAGGTGCGCATGCATAACGGGAAAAATAACCCACACTACTGAGAGAAGGGTGAGCAGAGGAGGATGAGGGGCAGAGCGGATTCCCGTCTCCGAGAGGTCTGCGGGGGTGGCGCGCCCGCTCTTCTCCTGGCAGAAAGGTCCGCGGGGTCTGGGAGGAGGTGAGCGGATCAAGACACCTCGGACTGCAGCTCAGAGTCGCGGCAGGTCGTTGCTAGTCCACTGAGCCACGGTCCGCTCGCTAGGTTTCTCCTGCCTGTGACAGAATGGGCCACCCGTTTACCGGGAGGCACGTTCCCTCCTACCCCGGCCCCAGCGCAGGTCACCCCCTCGCCGTTCTTCCACCAGGTCCCAGCAGAGAAGGAGATGGCAGCGCAGGCTGGCCTGACTAGGCAGGAGCGGGCAGCGGGGTGAGGGAGAAGGAGATCGCAGGTGCGGTATCCCGGCGCCAGCTGATGCGGGTGCGCGCGCAGCTGTTGTTTACTAGCCGGTAACTGTTTCCGAGCCGCGGCGCGCGCAGGGCTCACGCCGCTGGGGCTGGCGCCCCCTCCCCGGCCCGACGCCAGAGCAGCAGTTACGTGACCTGGCCTCCCCCAGCCCCGGGCCCGGCGGGCTGTGCCCGCGCCGCCGCAGCCCTTCCCTTCCCTCCCCGCTCGTTCCTCATTCGAGGTGAACCTTCAGAAGAGAAGCCCAAGCATGCAGTGAGAAGGCAGAACAGTCCCGCGGGCGCCCAAAAGCCCCGCCCAGCCGCCGCAACCCGTGGTGACAGCGTGCAGCGCGCATGCGCTCGCCGCGGGCCACGGCGGGCGGCCGGGGCCGAATGCGAGAGACCAGAGGCACGACGGGAGCTGTAGTCCAGGACACTGCCTGACCCGCGTGAAACAGGAAAAAATCCTTTTCTTTCTTGGTCCGGCAGTGCTGCACACTCACTCTGGAAGCATCTTAGGGGGCGGGCGCTGCTCCTCACCCTCAGAACCGTTTCTCTTTCATGAGTGTCTCTGAAAACATTCATGATTTCTTTATAAACCGGAAACACCTCTCCTATACCTAGGAATAACCCTCCTTGTAATTTTTATGTGGAGGTCTACATACAAATAAAGCATTTTTTTTAGTATATGTGCTGCCGAAGCGAGCACGACAAATAACGAATTTTTATGTTAAAAAATTAAAACTATAAAATAGGCCGGGGGGCAGTGGTTCACGACTGTTATCCTAGCACTTTGAGAGGCCGAGGCGGACGGATCAACTGAGGTCAGGAGTTCGAGACCAGTCTGTCCAGCATGGCGAAACCCCGTCTCTACCCAAAATACAAAAATTAGCCAGGCACGGTGGCGCGTGTCTGTAATCCCAGCTACTCCTTAGGCTGAGGCAGGAAAATCGCCTGAACCCGGGAGGCAGAGGTTGCAGTGAGCCGAGATGGCACCATTGCACTCTAGCCTGGAGGACAATAGCGAAACTCCGTCTCAAAATAAATAAAATAAAATAAAAAGTATCGCACCTTAAACTTAAACACACTTTGTTCTACGTTAATTTTTTTCCTGTTCTTGTCCTTTTAAAAGATGCTATTCAGATGCTAGTCAGACTGAAAGTTCCATTGAAGAATACACAGCAGAGGACGTTGGGATATTTTCTCGACTTCATTCCATGTTTTCACTACTACATTTACAGTCGCTAGAATATTTTTCTTTAGTGTTTATTTAATGTATAAATGGAGGTGTTCAATACATTTTGACTCATCAACATTTTGTTTGCAAAGCTATTTCCTATAGTTTTGATCAAGACCTCTAAATTTAACAATCACCTGGGACCAGAAACTGGCCTTGGCTTTGTCTGGGGTCTTTGTTCCTCACAAGTGGTTATGTTTAGCAATGGGAACTGCATTCCATGAAATTCTCTTTTATCAAATGACACACAAAGTCCAAATCCTTTGCCGGGCACAGTGGCTCATGCCTGTAATCCCAACACTTTGGGAGGCCCAAGCAGGCAATCACCTGAGGTCGGGAGTTCGAGACCAGCCTGAGCAACATGGAGAAACCCCCTCTCTACCAAAAATACAAAATTAGCCGGGCGTAGTGGCACATGCCTGTAATCCCATCTACCTGGGAGGCTGAGGCAGGAGAATCACTTGAACCCAGGAGGTGGAGGTTGCAGTGAGCTGAGATCGTACCATTGCACTCCAGCCTGGGCAACAAAAGTGGAACTCTGTCTCAAAAAAAAAAAAAAAAAAAAAAAGAATTATAGGATTAAAATGGTTCAAAAGATCCTGCTAACAAAATGAAAAATTTGAATTTAAAGTGTAAACCTCCTAAAGCTTGACACTTGATAAAGTTTGTGTTTCTTGATTCAGGCTCACAGCTTTCATCCATCTTCTGCAGAATCAAGTTTTTCCTCAAAACTGCTGTTCATTCAAACTTCAGACTTTCCTTTTTTTAAATTATTTTATCTATTTATTTTTATTTTTATTTATTTATTTTTTTATGGAGACAGGGTTTCACCATGTTGGCCAGGCTGGTGTCGAACTCCTGACCTCAGGTGATCCACCCACCTCAGCCTCCCAAAGTGCTGAGATTACACGCATGAGCTACCACGCCCGGCCAGACTTTCCTTTATAAAGAAACATAGGGTTTTTATGAAATCCAATTTCCTACCAGGGTATCTGCATTTATGTATATATATCACCTAATTCCAATATACTATACCTATTAAGACTTTTCTTGTTTCTGAGCACTAAACAAGCCCTATAAGTGTATGTCTCAGACGTTAATATCCCAGGGATCTCTTTATTTTCTCAGGTAAACACAGCCTCTGGTACAAAATGAAGGCTCATTCCCCAGAGGATCTCTTATGGAAAAAGTCCTTGTAATATTCATGCCAGCTTGCTTTTTCTCCTCTATATTCATTAGAAATATTTCCAGAATAAATGTTTTCAGCTACATAGGTGGTCGCATGGAGCAATGCTAATTCTTGTTTTTTTTTTTTTGAGACGGAGTCTTGCTGTCACCAGAGCTGGAGTACAATGGTGTGATCTCAGCTCACTGCAACCTCTGCCTCCTGAGTTCAAGCAATTCCCCTGCCTCAGCCTCCCGAGTAGCTGGGACTACAGGTGCGCGCCACGAGGCCCAGCTAATTTTTTTTTTTTTGTATTTTAGTAGAGACAGGGTTTCACCATGTGGGCCAGGATGGTCTTGATCTCCTGACCTTGTGATCCAACTGCCTGCTTCCCAAAGTGCTGGGTTACAGGCGTGAGCCTAATTCTTTTCTTTTTTCTTTTTTTGTAAGATAAAGGCAGAATTTTGACCAACATTAAAAAAACTGGTAGCAAAATTCACTGACTTTGGGGCTTAAGAAATATTTCTGCAACCATTATCCTCTTAATTGGATAAGATAACCTTTTAAAATCTTTCAGATCCAATGCTATATCCAATCCTGTAAGTGAACAAGCTAAGAAATAAAACTGCTTGACAGGAAACAAGTATCTCATTTCACAATTTCTGTAAGTTAACTCTTTAGAATCCTTCAGATCCAATGCTAAGAACCCTGCAAATAAGTGAACAGGCTAAGAAATAAAATTGCTTGACAGGTAACAAGAATCTCATTTCACCATTCCTATATGTTTCAGTAATTTATTTGAAAATCATCTGTCTTCTATTAATTATGACCCTAGTTGAGAGGTTTTTTTTTTCTTCTCAGCAATCCACAACCATCCTGAACTTTTCTGCTGGGATAACCAAATAGCAAGATCCAAGAAAAACAGTCTGGCAGTCACTGTAGGTCACACCTGTAATCCCAGCACTTTGGGAGGCCAAGGCAGGAGGATAACTTGAGCCCAGGAGTGCAACACCAGCCTGGGCAACATAGTGAGACCTCGTCTCTTTAAAAAATTTTAAAATGGGGAGGGAGGATAGCTTGATCCCGGGAGGTTGAGGCTGCAGTGAGTCGTGATCACATCACTGCAATCCTGTCTGGACCACAGGAGTGAGATGCTGACTCAAAAAAAAAAAAAAAGTCTCTCCAGGGCCAGTCTTCATAAATCACACCTGTGCTAACTTACGTTATCTCTGCTTCTAGAGTCTAGAATTTTTAATATCATAGAAAATAAGGGATGCAGAATTAAAATACAGACTCCACAAAGCAATTTTAAAATCAGCAGCATTTTAGGCTTGCCTCGGTGGCTCATGCCTGTAATCCCAGCACTTTAATCTCTACTAAAAATACAAAAATCAGCTGGGCATGGTGGCGCACACCTGTAACCCCAGCTACTTGGAGGATGAGGCTGGAGAATCGCTTGAACCTGGGAGGTGGAGGTTGCAGTGAGCCAAGATCTTGCCACTGCACTCCAGCCTCGGTGACACAGTGAGACTCCATCCTCCTGCTCCAAAAAAAATCAGCAGCACTATGCAAAATATTCAAATCCAATGTCAAAAGCCATGAATAAGGAGATTGGGTAATAACAAACTTCACTAGTTTTTAAAAATTTAAGCCCTAACAACAGCTTGAAAAAACAATTCCTGCTTGAATCTCTCATACCTCATCTTCTAAATTAGGATCTATGTAGAATGGCTAGGTGCCAAAGAGAATATACAGTTGGGTGTATGTAAGAAGACAGCTCTTTGATGGAGAAAACTAAAAGTCTGGAAATATTTCCAGAGGAGCAGTAAATATGCATAACAGCATTCCTATTCAAAATGTTTGGACAAATACTGTAGATATATCCTTAAGACCCAGGCCAGGCATGGTGGCTCATGCCTGTAATCCCAGCACTTTGGGAGGACAAGGCGGGTAGATCACTTGAGGTCAGGAGTTTGAGAACAGCCTGGCCAACACGGCAAAACCCCATCACTAAAAATACAAAAATTAGCCTAGCATGATAGCGCGTGCCTGAAATCCCAGTTACTTGGGTGGCTGAGGCAGGAGAATCGCTTGAACGTGGGAGGCAGAGGTCGAAGTCAGCCAAGATTGCACCACTGCACTCCAGTCTGGACAACAGAGCAAGACTCTGTCTCAAAAAAAAAAAAAAAAAAAAAAAAAGAGAGAGAGAGAAAGACCCACCACTAAATCTGTATCAATTTGAGTTTGTAGATAAGTCAATCAGGAGAAAAATCAGACTAAACAGGTTAAGTAACTTTCTCAAAGTTATACAAAAAGGAAATATTGATCTGACTTTCAATTCACTGCCTTCTCTCTACAATATGCCTTTACTTTTTCAAGTATTCTTCCATTTTAAATCAAAATGTCATTTCAAGGGATGAGAAATTACATACGTGCCAATAGGGGTATTTCTCAGTGAAAGCTGACAGCTGTGAAAGTCTTTCTTAAAATTTCTTCCCCAGTACCCTCCTATCACTAACAGTGCATGACCACTCTTGCTACAGCAGGACTGAAGTTTTTCTTCCAAGTGGTATTGGTGCAATTCTCTGGGGTACTCTCCTCCACCATTTCCCTCCCTTTAAAAAAAAAAAAACCTGCCAATCCTTTCCTCCAACAACTCACAAAATGAGAGCTCTTTCAAATCATTTTATCTTTAATAATCTCGCAGTAATTTAAAATATGAGAAAAGTCAAATGTGCTCCCTTTACGGGTGATGCCACCATGATAGGCTCACACAAGCATGATCAATCGCCATGATGACACTGGATGCCATAGAGTATGGCTGGCAAAAAGGCATCAGGGCTCACGGACTGAAGAGTTTGGTTATGGAGTCTCTGAGGGGTAACAGACAGCAGAAGAGACATCAGTTTAACGGACTTTCAGAGGACAGGGCGCGGTTGCTGGGTCATGAGCACCTTGAAGCGTTTCTTGATGGTGATTCGGTGTCGGGAGTATTTGTCATCTGGGGAGAACCGAGCAGGATGGGCTGAGCAGGTCTGTTGCCCCATCGGGTCAAATTTCTGCTCGAGGAAGAGAGAACGTATGTCAGTTCAGGAGTGGTGAGATGGGGTGGCAACAGTGAGAAAAAGAGCAAACATGAAAACAGAAGACGCAATGGCCAGCTCAAAAAGTTGTACAAATAAGTAAACAAACAAAAATAAAATTTAAAAAGGTCGGGTTCGGTGGCTCACTCCTGTAATCCCAATCCTTTGGCAAATCGAGGCAGGAGACTCGCTTGAAGTCAGAAGTTCGAGACCAGCCTGGGCAATATGGCA
Organism: Lagothrix lagotricha; assembly: GCA_963574225.1. Classification (NCBI taxonomy): domain Eukaryota; kingdom Metazoa; phylum Chordata; class Mammalia; order Primates; family Atelidae; genus Lagothrix; species Lagothrix lagotricha. Next base: position 266,750 of record CAUYNB010040922.1, read on the forward strand.
AAACCCCGTCTCTACAAAAAACAAACACACAAAACCAACCAAAACAAAAAACAAAAAAACCCAGAACCAAAAATTAGCCAGGCATTCTGGCACACGCCTGTAGTCTCAGCTACTCGGGAGGCTGAGGCAGGAGGAGCGTTTGAGCCGAGATTGGCTGCAGTGAGCTGAGATGGTGCCACTGCAATGCAGTCTAAGCAACAAAGCAAGTCCCTGTCTCAAAAAAAAGAAAAGAAAAAGTGACTTCTAACCTGCCTAGAAGTGAATACGATTTTTAAAAAATTTTATAAAATATGTATATTTTATATACATTTTTTTTTTTTTGAGACGAAGTCGCTCTGTCGCTCAGATTGGAGTGCAACAGCGCTATCTCAGCTCTCTGCAACCTCCGCCTCCCGGGTTCAAGCGATTCTCCTGTCTCAGCCTCCCGAGTAGCTGAGATTACAGGCGCACACCGCCACGCCAGGCTAATTTTTTGTATTTTAGTACAGACAGGGTTTGACCGTGTTGCCGAGGTGGTCTTGAACTCCTGAGCTCAGGCAATTCCTCCGCCTCGGCCTCCCCAAGTGCTAGGAGTACAGGAGTGAGCCACCGCGCCCGACTACATTTTTTTTTTTAACTCAAAAAATTAGTCGCGCACTCCCGGTTCTTCCCCACCTCGGTTCTGGACTTTCTGGTTCCCCGCACCCAGCTAGGTAACTCGGTGGATAGCCTCACCCACTTCTCCCATCTACACTTCTCGCTATGCCTATTTACAACCTGTTTTCTCTCCTCACCTTCAGCGTATAGACCCGATCTCCCTCCTCGTTGAGGTAATACTGGAGAAACATGATCACTCTTAAGCCAGAGGTTCCAATTCCGTACGCAGCTCCGTCTGCCCGGCCGCGTCACGTGTTCGTCAATTTCCTTCCTGCAGGGCCGGAAGTCAGTCTCTCCAGGCACGCCGGAAAATGTACTCAATTTTTCCCTTATTTTCAGCTAGCCAGAAGGGGGCGCACGAGAGCAGGGCTTGGCTTGGGGCCCCACTTGCAACTTTGCAGGCTAAAACACGTGGAGTGTGCCCACTGTGTGCTAGGTACACAGGGTTAGAGGGGGGGACAGGGATGGACGTGGATAGAACATTGAGGTATAGAGGCCTGTCATTATCGCAAGATACACGCCCATTTCAGGAGCAGTGAGTTTCCAGTGCCTGAAGAAACAAGGGCTCCAGGATTCAGAGCCCCTTTATCCTGGGGAGAAAGAAGAGGTTTTCTCCCCTCCCGTCTTTTACATCCAGTTCCTCTGCTCCATTTCAAAGCGTTGGCGGTAAAGAATGCATGCCGGGTATCAATATTCCGTAAAGCGAAAAGAGCGTAAAGTTATCTTATGAAACTGGTGAAGTATGTTTCAGCGGTCAAACCAAGATTCAAACTCAGGTCTCTACTGCAAATTCAGCCCTCTTTCTTATAGTGGTGAGTAGCTAATAATAGCGTAATAAAGTGCACCTTCTAGGAGTTTTTATAATTTTTTTAAGAATATAGAAATTCTCCTTACAGGACTCTCGTTTAAATACATGCAAATGATAACCAAAATATCATTACAAAAATGATCATTACGGCATTATTTATGACAAGAGCATTGGAATATATATTAATTGTGTAACCAGAAAAACCTGCAATTTATTATTTTTTTAAGAATTTGGTTTGGCCGGGCGCGGTGGTTCACGCCTGCAATCCCAGCACTTTGGGAGGCTGAGACAGGCGGATCACGAGGTCAGGAGTTCGAGACCAGCCTGACCAACATGGCGAAACCCCACCTTTACTAAAAATACAAAAATCAGCCGGGTGTAGTGGCGCGTTCCTGTAATCCCAGCTACTCAGGAGGCTGAGGCAGGAGAATCGCTTGAACCCAGGAGGCAGAGGTTGCAGTGAGCTGAGATCGTGCCACTGCACTCCAGCCTGGGCGACAGAGCGAGACTACATCTCCGACAAAAAAAAAAAAAAAAAAAGAATATGGTTTGTATTTACTTGTAGTCGCATAAAATATCTCTGCAAGGATTCACAAGAAACACGATACTAGTTACAGGAGAAAGGGGTGGGAGGCAGACTTATTCCTATGTATTTTATTTTGCCGTTTGATTTTTGAACCTTGCTAATGTATTACCTATTAAAAGTTTTTAAAAATCTAAGTAATTTTGTTAGAAAGAAAAAGGATGATTTCAGCCTTCAGGTCTTATTAATAAAAGAGTCTTTAGAAAAGAAGGCCCGGCATGGTGGCTCACGCCTGTCATCCCAGCACGTTGGGAGGCTGAGGCGGGCAGATCACAAGGTCAGGAGTTTGAGACCAGCCTGGCCAATGTAGTGAAACCTTGTCTCTACTGAAAATAAAAAATTAGCTGGGCATGGTGGCTCACACCTGTAATCCCAGCTACTCGGGAGGCTGAGGCAGAAGAATCCATTGAACCTGGTAGGTGGAGGTTGCAGTGAGCCAAGATCGCGCCACTGTACTCCAGCCTAGGTAAAAGAGCGAGATTCTGTCTCAAAAAAAAAAAAAAAAAAAAAAAGATATCTCAGAGGACGCAAGAAAGATGCTGTGAACCCCAGGGAAGGAAGTCCTAGTTTGAATGAAGCTGTGGCTATAGAGGACAGTCTGGGAGTTACTGGCCTGAAATAGTCGACAGGAACCTAAGCAGAGAAATTATATTTTTAAAATTTAAATCAAAATAATTTAACAAAAAGAAGAACTTTCTGCTCTTGAAATTTTAAACTGCATGGCAGCTTTTTTTATTTAGTGAGGCTTTTCAGCAAAGGATAAAGCTTCTGTGGAGTACAGAGCCTATGGTAGTAGACTGGACAGCTTTCCAAGGAAATGATGTGCACCCAGCAATTGAGCACCTTGGATCATCTGACAATTCTAATTTTATTTTTTATTATTTTTTATTTTTTGAAATGGAGTCTTGCTCTGCCACACAGGCTGGAGTGCAGTGGCGTGATCTCGGCTCACTGCAACCTCCACCTGCCAGGTTCAAGCAATTCTCCTGCCTCAGCTTCCCAAGTAGCTGGGACTACAAGCATATGCCACCATGCCCGGCTAACTTTTTAAAAAATTTTTAGTAGAGACAGGGTTTCACCATGCTGGTCTCGAACTCCTGACCTCGTGATCTGCCCGCCTTGGCCTCCCAAAGTGTTGGGATTACAGGCGAGAGCCACTGCGCCCAGTGACAATTCTAGTTTTAAACTTTAGTTCCCTTGATCCTTAAGTATACAGACCAATGTACTCTGAATTTAGTTCAGAAAATATAGCCATTGTTAAATTAAGTCAGGGATCTACCATCAACCTGCTGTTAACAGGAAGTCAGTTATAGAACCGGCTGGTATTGAAGGACACGAAATGACATATGTTGGTGAAGAATTGAAGTATAGGGAACCAAATGGTAAAACTGTAATATCTGGGAATCTGGGAAAGAATTTACAAATAGCCCTAAAGAGGTGAACATCAATTGTGTTGCCAAACTGTAGTTTGAAGGGGATTTCTGGTTTTTGCATACTTACTAGAAACCTTTGTGGACTATCTCTCCCCACCCTCATCCCACTTTTCCCTCTCCCCTCCCCCACAGCAGAATGCCTTGAGTTCCATATTCTAGTTCTGTTTGATCTGATCTTTATCCTCCCTTCCTTGGATCCCTGTGCACCTACTGGAGCCAGGTTACTCTGGGTCCTTGACCTGACTGCCTCATTCTGGAGGCTTCCAGACAGCCACAGTTAGTGCCCAAACCTGAGAGGATGGCTTGAGAGGGAGGTAAGTCTGCAGGTGGAGGGGAGGATTCCCGGCACCTGCTCGCATTCTTTGGGACAGGCTCTTTGTTCTTGACCTAAAGGAATATGAGATGCTAGACCCCATCAAAGGTATTACACTTGGGGAGGCTAGGGAAGGAGATTGTACCATTAAGACTGGGGACTGGGGAAGGAAGAGGACCTCCTTAAGGGCAGATCAAGGTGTCTCCGAGGGCACATGCTGAGTATAGAGAATGGATGCTAATTAGCAACTTGATTCTCTTGAACAGGGGATACTTCAGCATGTGTTTTTGTGGTGGGAGAGGGGATCAGAGGTATGTGTCTTAGGAGTGGCACAGAGAGATTTCAAGGGGAAGGCCCAAGTTCACTGTCTTTTTTAGGCAACTGAAACCTGCTCTAGGATGGTGCCAGCTTGGGCTTGTGAAGGGAAGGGGGTGTGGAGGATGGAGGATGGGAGGGTAGGGTAGGAAGGGCCTTAGCTGGAAAAGATAATCTGTAGTTATCATGTGTTGCAGGGAAATGCCTTCCTGAAAACTAGGCTGGAATGTATTATAAACTGCCTCTGCTCAGAACCTCACGGCTCCTTCCAGCCCTAGAGGTGGCTTCACTTTGAGTTCAGAAAGCAGTTTTTCCTGATTCATCTGAGCCAGGGAGCTGGGTCATTACAGCCAGGATGAGAGCTGGGGCTTCACTGAGATGCTCCTGCTTTTTCTTTCTTTCATGGGTCTCACGCCTTCAGGCCCCTTTCACTGTGTTCCATACCCAGTGGCATACCCTTGGCCCTCTGCTCTGTGGCTGAAATGAGTTTGAATCTGAGTTTGCTCATGTTCCATGGTCCGAATGCAGAAGTTGAGGGTTATCAGTTTGCTAGTGGAATATTTCTTGTAAGAGGGAGGATAATTAGGCAGGTTATGTTCTACTTCTTTTTTTCTTTTTCTTTTTTATTTTTTAAGACGGGGTTTCACCATGTTGGTCAGGCTGGTCTTGAACTCCTGACCTCAGGTGATCCGCCCACCTTGGCCTCCAAAGTGCTTGTATTACAGGCGTGAGCCACCACGCCCAGCCTCTACTTTTTTCTTTTGAGATGGAGTTTTGCTCTTGTTGCCCAGGCTGGAGTGCGACAGCATGATCTTGGCTCACCACAACCTCCACCTCCTGGGTTCAAGCAAGTCTCCTGCCTCAGCCTCCCAAATAGCTGGGATTACAGGCATGTGCCACCATGCCCGGCTAATTTGCTTTTTTTTTTTTTTCTCCCCGAGATGGAGTTCTGCTCTTGTTTCCCAGGCTGGAATGCAATGGCGCGATCTTGGCTCACCGCAACCTCTGCCTCCTGGGTTCAAGGAATTCTCCTGCCTCAGCCTCCCGAGTAGCTGGGACTACAGGCATGCGCCACCATGCCCAGCTAATTTTTGTATTTTTAGTAGAGACGGGGTTTCACCAT